>OX401408.1:9415110-9465629 GCA_947846245.1 Cerastoderma edule | reverse complement strand
TACTACTACTACTACTACTTCTACTACTACTACTACTACTACTACTACTACTACTACTACCACTACTACTACTATTGCTACTTCTATTACTACCAATACTGCTACTACTACTACTACTACTACTACTACTACTACTACTACTACTACTACTACTACTACTACTACTACTACTACTACTACTACTACTACTACTACTATTACTACTACTACTACTACTACTACTACTACTACTACTACTACTACTACTACTACTACTACTACTACTATACTACTACTACTACTACTACTACTACTAATACTACTACTACTACTACTACTACTACTACTACTACTACTACTACTACTACTACTACTACTACTACTACTACTACTACTACTACTACTACTGCTACTGCTACTGCTACTGCTACTGCTGCTGTTGCTGCTGCTGCTGCTGCTGCTGCTGCTGCTGCTGCTGCTGCTGCTGCTGCTACTGCTACTGCTACTACTACTACTACTACTACTACTTGCTTATGCTTATTAAAGTAACTCTTATTAATAAGAAATTGTCAAAAGAAAACTTAAAAAAAGAATCCCTGCCTAAATAGAAAACGTCGGGTTGTTAATGTTTTTACATTAACCAAGTCTGTTTATACTACTCAGGAAATATTACTGTATATAACGAACGCTCGCCATTGACAAATTTCCAAGATACGATTTTCCGATAACGTCTTTAGTAACAAATGGCTTCTGGTCATGTTCGCCCATCCTTTCTAACCTGTGCGCCCTTCATAAAGCCCGCTAAGGCAGTAAGTGCAGTGGGGCGTGTCTTTACGCTTGTAAATAAGTGCTCCATGACCGATGCCCGCTATTTCAAGTAGTTACACTCTACGAGTGGGACACATTGTAGTTACGTTTGCAATAAAATCTTTATCATTTGGAGTTTAGAAGAAACGTTGTGTTTGTTTCCTGAGGATTGATTGTGAGGATATCCACATTGACTCAATATCGTGCAACGTTTATTGTGTAGATAAAACACTATCGATATCTAAATATTCCGGTTGGGAAAATATTGAATTTTAACATTTTAAGGTTGATAAACAACGATTCTATTATGGATTTTTTAATCGTTGTTTGAGTTTCTAAGGTTTTAGATAAAAACCAAAGAGTAGGTATGAAATATGTATTAGACTGGATTTGATAATCAATATAATGAGAAAAAAATGAACAAAATGACAACATCTACTGTTGTATTCGTTACGATATCAGCGTTAAGCCTGTGTTCTTTGTGCTCATCACAGGATGTGCGATTCGGGATTTATGAAAACAACCAGCCTGGTGAATTAATTGGTAACGTTGACGAATCGACTGTGCGTATGGGATTATCGTATTTTCTAATGACGGAGGGTAGTGGGTACGAGCACCACTTCTCCGTCGACGAGTTGACTGGCGAACTGAGTGCAGCGGATAGCCTTGACCGCGAATCACTGTGCGAGTTTATGATCGAGTGTAACCTGATGTTGGAGGTGGGTGTTCATTCGAGAACCGACGACAGCTACTTTAGTGTGATCCGAGTGGTAGTAACAGTTGAAGATGTGAACGATAACCCGCCGCGGTTTCCACAACCTCTTGTCCATTTACCTATAACTGAGGCCGTTCTAACAGGAGCCACTTTCACTATAGAGGGGGCCAGAGATTTGGACACAAGCGACAAATTCTCACTCCAAACATACGAAATGGTACCTGAGCAACCGAATGAATATTTACCGTTTGATCTAAGCTTCTCTAAGAATTTGGACGGAAGTTCGATAGTGAAGCTAAAGGTAACTCAGTCTCTAAATAGAGAGGAGACAGATGGCTATAACTTCTATATTGTTGCAAAAGATGGCGGTTCACCTCCACTAAACGGGTCCCTGTACTTAAACATAACCGTCGAAGATGTCAATGACCATTATCCACAATTCGAGCAACAATCGTATAACGTGACTGTACGTGAGGATGTGACCATCAATACTACCATTCTCACACTAACAGCTTTCGATCTAGACCTGGGAATCAATGCACATGTGATCTATAGATTCAGTACCCACCAACCGTCAGTGAACATGGAAACGTTTAGACTGGATTCCGATACGGGCGCTTTACGAGTTACGAAACCATTAAGTTACACCACTAAGAACTCGTATAAACTTATAATTGAGGCAAGCGATAACAGCGATGTCCCTCTTATAACACAGACATTTGTACAGGTATATGTTTTAAACTCGGGCAATAATCCACCCGAGATATATGTAAACACACTCCCATTCAACGAATTCGCCGAGATATCGGAATATGCGAACCTCGGTGCCGTTGTTGCATATGTTGCAATTGTTGACCATGACATGGGGCGTAACGGTGATGTGACGTGTAACATGTCTCCCGACACGTTTCAACTTCAGCGCTACGACTTAAATGAATATAAGGTTGTTCTCGGCGTTGTGTTAGACAGGGAACGTGATTCCTTTCACACTGTAACGATAGACTGTACAGATCAAGGCAACCCGCCATTGAGTACAACACGGATATTCGAGGTAAGCGTACTCGATGAGAATGACAACGCACCTAAATTTTACCAGCAACGTTATTTTACGGTGATTGATGAGAATAACGAGGTGGGCGAGGAACTAGCCACTGTCTCAGCCTACGACATAGACACAGGTAACAACAGTCAACTCGTCTATACGATAGCACCACTTTCTGCCGAGTACGCATATGTTAATCCCAATACAGGTGTCGTCATGGCGAACAAACGATTTGACAAGGAAGACAAGGAAGGGACCGGTCTCTCGTTAACTATATACGCCACGGACCAGGGTATGCCCAAACTGACCGCAACAACAACCGTTCTTGTATCCATCAAAGATGTGAATGATCATCGCCCCGTCTTCGTCCAATCTCAATTTACATTTCGGATAAGTGAAAATAGACCCTCAGGTTCGTATGTTGGACAAATCAAGGCAAACGATAGAGATATTGGTCTTCATGCTAATACAGAATATAGCTTGAGTAATGTTGTAGATAATGTACCATTCGTTATTTTTCCTGATGGAAGGATACAGACGATTGGAGAAGTTGACCGCGAGTTAAATTCTGAATACGCTTTCCAAGTCATAGCTGTCGATTCTGAAAACGCATTTTTGAACTCGACTGCTACAGTGAGAGTTTTGATTGAGGATGTTAATGACAATGCACCTGTTATTCACTCTCCCACCCCTGGTAATGACACCGTGTATTTATCATCACCAATGCGTACTGACTCGCTTGTTTATAAAGTAACCGCAACTGACAAAGACGAACCCTATAGCAACAATTCTAATTTGATATATTCAATATCATCTCTCAACACAACAAACCTCTTTTTGATAGATTCTGCCACTGGAGAAATATTTCTATCAGCCCTACTTGCTAATGCCGATTTGACAAATCAGGTGTTCACTTTAATAATAGAGGTAAGAGACAACGGTCAGAGACCTCAATCGGTGACTACGACGTTACACGTCGTCATAACTGCAAATAACATTACCGACCTAGCCGTGAAAGATACAGAATACAAAAAAAATGTTTTAATAGTAGTTGCTGTAGCAACAGTAACATTCATTATCTCCGTGGCAATTCTCGGGACTATATTCATAATTCGAAGACTAGACATCAAGAGGAATAACGCCAGGTTAAATATGCTCTCCGAAAACATGTACTACAGAGGTGGGGATAAAGTAGAACATATATCCCAGTCCTCCATTGATGTTATCTACGCGGACAACACCAAGAAGGAGGTTAGTTTTATCACTGACGACGATAAGGCACAGTCTGGCCCGGCTCACAAGAAGTTCAACAGTTTCGAACACATATTATTAGAAGTAAGTAGTAATGACGCAATTAAAACCGTTTGACCAAAAACATATAAAAATGTGCATAACCGTTTGTCCTTTATTAAATTGTATAAAATTTTGCTTTACAACTTGTCCTTCATAAAAATGTGCCTAACCTCTTGTCCTGCATCAAAATGCGTCTTACCGCTTATCCTGCATCAAAATGTGCCTTACCGCTTGTCCTTCATCAAAATGTGCCTTACCACTTGTCCTTCATCAAAATGCGCTTTACCGCCTGTCCTACATTAAAATGTGCCTTGCCTCTTGTCCTTCATCAAAATGTGCTTTACCGCTTGTCCTGCATCAAAATGTGCCTTACCGCTTGTCCTACATCAACATGTGCCTTGCCTCTTGTCCTGCATCAAAATGGACCTTACCGCTTGTCCTTCATAAAAATGCACCTTACCGCTTGTCCTTCATCAAAATGTGCCTTGCCTCTTGTCTGTCATCAAATTGTGCCTTGACCTCTTGTCCTGATTCAAAATGCGCCTTGCCTCTTGTCCTGCATCAAAATGCACCTTACCGCTTCTCCTGCATCGAAATGTGCCTAACCGCTTGTCATTCATCAAAATGTGCCTTGCCTCTTGTCCTGCATCAAAATATGCCTTACCTCTTGTTCTGCATCAAAATGCGCCTACCCGCTTGTCCTGCATCAAAAGGCACCTTACCGCTTCTCCTGCATCGAGATGTGCCTTACCGCTTGTCCTTCATCAAAATGTGCCTTGCCTCTTGTCCTGCGTCAAAATATGCCTTACCTCTTGCCCTGCATCAAAATGCGCCTTACCTCTTGTCCTGCATCAAAATATGCCTTACCTCTTGTCCTGCATCAAAATGCGCCTTACCTGTTGTCCTGCATCAAAAGGCACCTTACCGCTTCTCCTGCATCGAAATGTGCCTTACCGCTTGTCCTTCATCAAAATGTGCCTTGCCTCTTGTCCTGCGTCAAAATATGCCTTACCTCTTGTCCTGCATCAAAATGCGCCTTACCTCTTGTCCTTCATCAAAATGTGCCTTATCCATTGTCCTTCATTAACATGTGCCTAACCATTTGTCCTTTATTAAAATGTGCCTTATCTCTTGTCCTGCATCAAAATGTGCCTGACCGCTTGTCTTACAAAAATGTGCCTTGCCGCTTGTCCTGCATCAAAATGTGCCTTACCTATTGTCCTTCATAAAAATGTGCCTTACCTCTTGTCCTGCATCAAAATGTGCCTAACCTCTTTTCTTTCATTAAAATGTGCCAGATCGCGTGTCCTGCATCAAAATGTGCCTTACCGCTTGTCCTGCATCAAAATAAGCCTTACCCCTTTTCCTGCATCAAAATGTGCCTTACCTCTTGTCCTGCATCAAAATGTGCCTGACCGCTTGTCCTGCATCAAAATAAGTCTTACCGCTTATCCTGCATCAAAATGTGCCTTACCTCTTGTCCTTCATCAAAATGTGCCTTACCTCTTGTCTTTCATCAAAATGTGCCTTTCCTCTTGTCCTGCATCAAAATAAGCCTTACCCCTTGTCCTGCATCAAAATAAGCCTTACCCCTTGTCCTGCATCAAAATGTGCCTTACCTCTTGTCCTGCATCAAAATGTGCCTTATCTTTTGTCCTGCATCAAAATGTGCCTTTCCTCTTGTCCTGCATCAAAATTGCCTTACCTCTTGTCCTGCATCAAAATAAGCTTTACCCCTTGTCCTGCATCAAAATGTGCCTTACCTCTTGTCCTGCATCAAAATGTGCCTTACCCCTTGTCCTGCATCAAAATAAGCCTTACCCCTTGTCCTGCATCAAAATAAGCCTTACCCCTTGTCCTGCATCAAAATGTGCCTTACCTCTTGTCTTACATCAAAATGTGCCTTATCTTTTGTCCTGCATCAAAATGTGCCTTGCCTCTTGTCCCCCATCAAAATGTTGTAAACCACTTGGCTTTCAATAAAATGTGCCTTACCACTTGTCCTTCATCAACATGTGCTTTACTGCTTGTCCTTCATCAAAATCTCCTTTACCACTTGTCCTTCATCAAAATTTGCCTTGCCTCTTGTCCTGCATCAAAACGTGCCTTGTCGCTTGTTCCACTTCGAAACATAAGAATGTAAAAAAAAACTGCCTCACCGCTGGTAAAACATCAGAATCTACAAAACCTGTCTCAACGCTGGTATTAAATCAGATTGTACTAAACCTGCCTGTCCGCTGGTATAACATCATAATGTACAAAATCTCCCTCACCGCTGGTACAATATAAGAATGTACAAACCTGCCTCACCGCTGGTATAACATCAGAATGTACAAAAACTGCCTCACCGCTGGTAAAGCATCAGAATGTACAAAAGATGCCTCACAGCTGTTAAAACATCAAAATGTAAAAGAACTGCATTATCGCTGGTATAACATAAGAATGTACAAACCTGCCTCACTGTTGCTATAACATCAGAATGGAAAAAAACTGTCTCCCCGCTGGTTTAATATTGGTATATACAAAACCTGCATCAACGCTTCAGAATGTACAAAAACTGCTCCAACGCTGGTATAACATCAGAATGTACACAAACTGTCTCACCGCTTGTCATACATTAAAATGTACCACCCTTTTGCATCGCTTGTCCAACATATCCTTTCTTTTTGTCATCGCTAATTCAACATTTACATGTACAACCCTTTTTAACCGCTTGTCCAACATTTCATTGTACAAACCCTTTCTAATCGCTTGTCCAACATTTCATTGTACAAACCCTTCCACACCGCATGTCTTACATCAGAATATCCAAAACCTGCCTAAAATTATGTTCGAAACGTCTCATAGCTTTAATTACGAATAAACTTAACTTGAAACTTGTCTTACATCAAAATGTGTTTAACGTGTCAAACTGCTTTCCATACATTGAATTGTACAAAACATGCTCTTAAGCTAGAATAAAGACATCGTGACCAGTAAGAAAGTGTGACCGGTAGGACATTGTGACTAGTAAAACATTGTGACCAGTAAGACATTGTGACTGGTAAGACGTTTTGACCGGTAAGACATTCTGACTTGTAAGACATTGTGACTTGTGAGACATTCTGACTTGTAAGACATTGGGACCAGTAAGACATTGTGACCGGTATGACATTCTGACCGGTATGACATTGTGACCGGTATGACATTGTGACCGGTATGACATTGTGACCGGTATGACATTCTGACTTGTAAGACATTCTGACTTGTAAGACATTCTGACTTGTAAGACATTGTGACTTGTAAGACATTGTGACGTGTAAGACATTGTGACTTGTAAGACATTGTGACTTGTAAGACATTGTGACGAGTAAGACATTCTGACTTGTAAGACATTGTGACGAGTAAGACATTCTGACTTGTAAGACATTGTGACTTGTAAGACATTGTGACGAGTAAGAGATTCTGACTTGTAAGACATTGGGACCAGTAAGACATTCGGACTGGTAAGACATTGTGACCAGTAAGATAATGTGACCAGTAAGACATTGTGACCAGTAAGATAATGTAACCAGTAAGACATTGTGACCGGTAGGACATTCTGACTGGTAAGACATTGTGAATAAGACATTGTGACCGGTAACACATTGTGTAAGTGAACAGTAAGACACTGTACTAGGACATTGTGACTGGTAAGACATTGTGACTGGTAAGACATTCTGACTTGTAAGACATTCTGACTTGTAAGACATTCTGACTTGTATGACATTCTGACTTGTAAGACATTCTGACTGGTAAGACATTCTGACTTGTAAGACATTCTGACTTGTAATAAATCCTGACTTGTAAGACATTCTGACTGGTAAGACATTCTGACTTGTAAGACATTCTGACTGGTAAGACATTGTGACTTGTGAGACATTACTGACTTGTGAGACATTCTGACTTGTAAGACATTCTGACTTGTAAGACATTGTGACTTGTGAGACATTACTGACTTGTAAGACATACTGACTTGTAAGACATTGTGACTGGTAAGACATTGTGGCTGGTAAGACATTTTGACCGGTAATACATTGTGACTGGTAAAACGTTTTGACCAGTAAAGTATTCTGACTTGTAAGACATTGTGACTGGTAAGACATTGTGGCTGGTAAGACATTTTGACCAGTAATACATTGTGACTGGTAAAACGTTTTGACCAGTAAAGTATTCTGACTTGTAAGACATTGTGACTGGTAAGACATTGTGGCTGGTAAGACATTTTGACCGGTAATACATTGTGACTGGTAAAACGTTTTGACCAGTAAAGTATTGTGACAAGTAAGACATTGTGACCAGAAAGACATTCTGACTTGTGAGACATGTTGACCGGCAAGACATTCTGACTTGTAAGACATTCTGACTTGTAAGAAATCCTGACTTGTAAGACATTCTGACTTGTAAGACATTGTGTCAAGTAAGACATTGTGACTGGTAAGACATTGTGACTGGTAAGACATTCTGATTGGTAAGACATTCATACTGGTAAGACAGTGTGACTTGTAAGACATTGTGACTTGTAAGACATTGTGACTTGTATGACATACTGACTGGTAAGAAATTCTGACTGGTAAGACATTCTAACTGGTAAGACATTCTGACTGGTGAGACATTCTGACTGGTAAGACATTGTGTCCAGGAAGACATTGTGTCCAGGAAGACATTCTGACTGGTAAGACATTGTGACTGGTAAGACATTGTGTCCAGTAAGACATTGTGACCAGTAAGACATTCTTACTTGTAAGGCATTCTGACTTATGAGAAATTTCGACCGTTTGACATTCTCACTTATAATGCATTCTGACTTGTAAGGCATTCTGACTTGTAAGGCATTGTGACTTGTAAGACATTGTGACTTGTAAGACATTCCGACTGGTAAGACATTCTGACTGGTAAGACATTCTGACTTGTAAGACATTCTGACTTGTAAGAAATCCTGACTTTTAAGACATTCTGACTTGTAAGACATTCTGACTTGTAAGACATTCTGACTTGTAAGAAATCCTGACTTGTAAGACATTCTGACTTGTAAGACATTCTGACTGTTAAGACAATGTGACTTGTGAGACATTCTGACTTGTAAGACATTCTGATTTGTAAGACATTCTGACTTGTAAGACATTGTGACTGGTAAGACATTGTGACTGGTAAGACATTGTGGCTGGTAAGACATTGTGGCTGGTAAGACATTTTGACCAGTAATACATTGTGACTGGTAAAACGTTTTGACCAGTAAAGTATTGTGACTGGTAAGACATTGTGACCAGAAAGACATTCTGACTTGTGAGACATTTTGACCGGTAAGACATTCTGACTTGTAAGACATTCTGACTTGTAAGACATTGTGTCAAGTAAGACATTGTGACCGGTAATACATTGTGACTGGTAAGACATTCCGACTGGTAAGACATTCATACTGGTAAGACAGTGTGACTTGTAAGACATTGTGACTTGTTAGACATTGTGACTTGTATGACATACTGACTGGTAAGACATTGTGACCAGAAAGACATTCTGACTTGCAAGACATTCTGACTTGTAAGAAATCCTGACTTGTAAGACATTCTGACTTGTAAGACATTGTGTCAAGTAAGACATTGTGACTGGTAAGACATTGTGACTGGTAAGACATTCTGACTGGTAAGACATTCATACTGGTAAGACAGTGTGACTTGTAAGACATTGTGACTTGTTAGACATTGTGACTTGTATGACATACTGACTGGTAAGAAATTCTGACTGGTAAGACATTCTAACTGGTAAGACATTCTGACTGGTGAGACATTCTGACTGGTAAGACATTGTGTCCAGAAAAACATTGTGACTGGTAAGACATTGTGACTGGTAAGACATTGTGACTGGTAAGACATTGTGTCCAGTAAGACATTGTGATTTGTAAGACATTGTGACTGGTAAGACATTGTGACTTGTAAGACATTGTGACCAGTAAGACATTCTTACTTGTAAGGCATTCTGACTTGTGAGAAATTTCGACCGTTTGACATTCTGACTTATAATGCATTCTGACTTGTAAGGCACTCTGACTTGTAAGAAATTTCGACCGTTAGACATTCTGACTTGAAATGCATTCTGACTTGTAAGACATTCGAACTTGTAAGACATGCTGACTTTTAAGACATTCTGACTTGTAAGACATTCTGACTTGTAAGACATTCTGATTGGTAAGACATTTTGACCAGTAAGACATTGTGACTGGTAAGACATTGTGACCGGTAAGACATTTTGACCGTTAATACATTTTGATTTGTAAGACATTTTTACCGGTAAGACAATGTGACTGGTAAGACATTGTGACCGGTAAGACATTTTGATTTGTAAGACATTTTTACCGGTAAGACAATGTGACTGGTAAGACATTGTGACCGGTAAGACATTTTGATTTGTAAGACATTTTTACCGGTAAGACAATGTGACTGGTAAAACATTCTGACTGGTAAGACATTTTGACCGGTAAGACATTGTGATTGGTAAGACATCTTGACCGGTTTGACACTGTGACTGGTAAAACATTCTGACTGGTAAAACATTTTGACCAGTAAGTATTGTGACTGGTAAGACATTGTGACCGGTAAGATATTGTGACTGGTAAAACATTCTGACTGGTAAAACATTCTGACTGGTAAGACATTTTGACCGGTAAGACATTTAGATTTGTAAGACATTTTTACCGGTAAGACAATGTGACTGGTAAGACATTGTGACCGTTAATACATTTTGATTTGTAAGACATTTTTACCGGTAAGACAATGTGACTGGTAAGACATTGTGACCGTTAATACATTTTGATTTGTAAGACATTTTTACCGGTAAGACAATGTGACTGGTAAGACATTGTGACCGGTAAGACATTTTGATTTGTAAGACATTTTTACCGGTAAGACAATGTGACTGGTAAAACATTCTGACTGGTAAGACATTTTGACCGGTAAGACATTGTGATTGGTAAGACATCTTGACCGGTTTGACACTGTGACTGGTAAAACATTCTGACTGGTAAAACATTTTGACCAGTAAGTATTGTGACTGGTAAGACATTGTGACCGGTAAGATATTGTGACTGGTAAAACATTCTGACTGGTAAAACATTCTGACTGGTAAGACATTTTGACCGGTAAGACATTTAGATTTGTAAGACATTTTTACCGGTAAGACAATGTGACTGGTAAAACATTCTGACTGGTAAGACATTTTGACCGGTAAGACATTGTGATTGGTAAGACATCTTGACCGGTTTGACACTGTGACTGGTAAAACATTCTGACTGGTAAAACATTTTGACCGGTAAGTATTGTGACTGGTAAGACGACATTGTGACCGGTAAGATATTGTGACTGGTAAAACATTCTGACTGGTAAAACATTCTGACTGGTAAGACATTTTGACTGGTAAGACATTGTGACTGGTAAAACATTCTGACTGGTAAGACATTTTGACCGGTAGGACATTGTGATTGGTAAGACATCTTGACCAGTTTGACACTGTGACTGGTAAAACATTCTGACTGGTAAAACATTTTGACCAGTAAGCATTGTGACTGGTAAGACATTGTGACTGGTAAGACATTCTGACTTGTAAGACATTCTGACTTGTAAGACATTCTGACTTGTAAGACATTCTGACTTGTATGACATTCTGACTTGTAAGACATTCTGACTGGTAAGACATTCTGACTTGTAAGACATTCTGACTTGTAATAAATCCTGACTTGTAAGACATTCTGACTTGTAAGACATTCTGACTGGTAAGACATTGTGACTTGTGAGACATTACTGACTTGTGAGACATTCTGACTTGTAAGACATTCTGACTTGTAAGACATTGTGACTTGTGAGACATTACTGACTTGTAAGACATACTGACTTGTAAGACATTGTGACTGGTAAGACATTGTGGCTGGTAAGACATTTTGACCGGTAATACATTGTGACTGGTAAAACGTTTTGACCAGTAAAGTATTCTGACTTGTAAGACATTGTGACTGGTAAGACATTTTGACCAGTAATACATTGTGACTGGTAAAACGTTTTGACCAGTAAAGTATTCTGACTTGTAAGACATTGTGACTGGTAAGACATTGTGGCTGGTAAGACATTTTGACCGGTAATACATTGTGACTGGTAAAACGTTTTGACCAGTAAAGTATTGTGACAAGTAAGACATTGTGACCAGAAAGACATTCTGACTTGTGAGACATGTTGACCGGCAAGACATTCTGACTTGTAAGACATTCTGACTTGTAAGAAATCCTGACTTGTAAGACATTCTGACTTGTAAGACATTGTGTCAAGTAAGACATAGTGACTGGTAAGACATTGTGACTGGTAAGACATTCTGATTGGTAAGACATTCATACTGGTAAGACAGTGTGACTTGTAAGACATTGTGACTTGTAAGACATTGTGACTTGTAAGACATTGTGACTTGTATGACATACTGACTGGTAAGAAATTCTGACTGGTAAGACATTCTAACTGGTAAGACATTCTGACTGGTGAGACATTCTGACTGGTAAGACATTGTGTCCAGGAAGACATTGTGTCCAGGAAGACATTCTGACTGGTAAGACATTGTGACTGGTAAGACATTGTGTCCAGTAAGACATTGTGACCAGTAAGACATTCTTACTTGTAAGGCATTCTGACTTATGAGAAATTTCGACCGTTTGACATTCTCACTTATAATGCATTCTGACTTGTAAGGCATTCTGACTTGTAAGGCATTGTGACTTGTAAGACATTGTGACTTGTAAGACATTCCGACTGGTAAGACATTCTGACTGGTAAGACATTCTGACTTGTAAGACATTCTGACTTGTAAGAAATCCTGACTTTTAAGACATTCTGACTTGTAAGACATTCTGACTTGTAAGAAATCCTGACTTGTAAGACATTCTGACTTGTAAGACATTCTGACTGTTAAGACAATGTGACTTGTGAGACATTCTGACTTGTAAGACATTCTGATTTGTAAGACATTCTGACTTGTAAGACATTGTGACTGGTAAGACATTGTGACTGGTAAGACATTGTGGCTGGTAAGACATTGTGGCTGGTAAGACATTTTGACCAGTAATACATTGTGACTGGTAAAACGTTTTGACCAGTAAAGTATTGTGACTGGTAAGACATTGTGACCAGAAAGACATTCTGACTTGTGAGACATTTTGACCGGTAAGACATTCTGACTTGTAAGACATTCTGACTTGTAAGACATTGTGTCAAGTAAGACATTGTGACCGGTAATACATTGTGACTGGTAAGACATTCCGACTGGTAAGACATTCATACTGGTAAGACAGTGTGACTTGTAAGACATTGTGACTTGTTAGACATTGTGACTTGTATGACATACTGACTGGTAAGACATTGTGACCAGAAAGACATTCTGACTTGCAAGACATTCTGACTTGTAAGAAATCCTGACTTGTAAGACATTCTGACTTGTAAGACATTGTGTCAAGTAAGACATTGTGACTGGTAAGACATTGTGACTGGTAAGACATTCTGACTGGTAAGACATTCATACTGGTAAGACAGTGTGACTTGTAAGACATTGTGACTTGTTAGACATTGTGACTTGTATGACATACTGACTGGTAAGAAATTCTGACTGGTAAGACATTCTAACTGGTAAGACATTCTGACTGGTGAGACATTCTGACTGGTAAGACATTGTGTCCAGAAAAACATTGTGACTGGTAAGACATTGTGACTGGTAAGACATTGTGACTGGTAAGACATTGTGTCCAGTAAGACATTGTGATTTGTAAGACATTGTGACTGGTAAGACATTGTGACTTGTAAGACATTGTGACCAGTAAGACATTCTTACTTGTAAGGCATTCTGACTTGTGAGAAATTTCGACCGTTTGACATTCTGACTTATAATGCATTCTGACTTGTAAGGCACTCTGACTTGTAAGAAATTTCGACCGTTAGACATTTTGACTTGAAATGCATTCTGACTTGTAAGACATTCGGACTTGTAAGACATGCTGACTTTTAAGACATTCTGACTTGTAAGACATTCTGACTTGTAAGACATTCTGATAGGTAAGACATTTTGACCAGTAAGACATTGTGACTGGTAAGACATTGTGACCGGTAAGACATTTTGACCGTTAATACATTTTGATTTGTAAGACATTTTTACCGGTAAGACAATGTGACTGGTAAGACATTGTGACCGGTAAGACATTTTGATTTGTAAGACATTTTTACCGGTAAGACAATGTGACTGGTAAAACATTCTGACTGGTAAGACATTTTGACCGGTAAGACATTGTGATTGGTAAGACATCTTGACCGGTTTGACACTGTGACTGGTAAAACATTCTGACTGGTAAAACATTTTGACCAGTAAGTATTGTGACTGGTAAGACATTGTGACCGGTAAGATATTGTGACTGGTAAAACATTCTGACTGGTAAAACATTCTGACTGGTAAGACATTTTGACCGGTAAGACATTTAGATTTGTAAGACATTTTTACCGGTAAGACAATGTGACTGGTAAAACATTCTGACTGGTAAGACATTTTGACCGGTAAGACATTGTGATTGGTAAGACATCTTGACCGGTTTGACACTGTGACTGGTAAAACATTCTGACTGGTAAAACATTTTGACCGGTAAGTATTGTGACTGGTAAGACGACATTGTGACCGGTAAGATATTGTGACTGGTAAAACATTCTGACTGGTAAAACATTCTGACTGGTAAGACATTTTGACTGGTAAGACATTGTGACTGGTAAAACATTCTGACTGGTAAGACATTTTGACCGGTAGGACATTGTGATTGGTAAGACATCTTGACCAGTTTGACACTGTGACTGGTAAAACATTCTGACTGGTAAAACATTTTGACCAGTAAGCATTGTGACTGGTAAGACATTGTGACTGGTAAGACATTCTGACTTGTAAGACATTCTGACTTGTAAGACATTCTGACTTGTAAGACATTCTGACTTGTATGACATTCTGACTTGTAAGACATTCTGACTGGTAAGACATTCTGACTTGTAAGACATTCTGACTTGTAATAAATCCTGACTTGTAAGACATTCTGACTTGTAAGACATTCTGACTGGTAAGACATTGTGACTTGTGAGACATTACTGACTTGTGAGACATTCTGACTTGTAAGACATTCTGACTTGTAAGACATTCTGACTTGTGAGACATTACTGACTTGTAAGACATACTGACTTGTAAGACATTGTGACTGGTAAGACATTGTGGCTGGTAAGACATTTTGACCGGTAATACATTGTGACTGGTAAAACGTTTTGACCAGTAAAGTATTCTGACTTGTAAGACATTGTGACTGGTAAGACATTTTGACCAGTAATACATTGTGACTGGTAAAACGTTTTGACCAGTAAAGTATTCTGACTTGTAAGACATTGTGACTGGTAAGACATTGTGGCTGGTAAGACATTTTGACCGGTAATACATTGTGACTGGTAAAACGTTTTGACCAGTAAAGTATTGTGACAAGTAAGACATTGTGACCAGAAAGACATTCTGACTTGTGAGACATGTTGACCGGCAAGACATTCTGACTTGTAAGACATTCTGACTTGTAAGAAATCCTGACTTGTAAGACATTCTGACTTGTAAGACATTGTGTCAAGTAAGACATAGTGACTGGTAAGACATTGTGACTGGTAAGACATTCTGATTGGTAAGACATTCATACTGGTAAGACAGTGTGACTTGTAAGACATTGTGACTTGTAAGACATTGTGACTTGTAAGACATTGTGACTTGTATGACATACTGACTGGTAAGAAATTCTGACTGGTAAGACATTCTAACTGGTAAGACATTCTGACTGGTGAGACATTCTGACTGGTAAGACATTGTGTCCAGGAAGACATTGTGTCCAGGAAGACATTCTGACTGGTAAGACATTGTGACTGGTAAGACATTGTGTCCAGTAAGACATTGTGACCAGTAAGACATTCTTACTTGTAAGGCATTCTGACTTATGAGAAATTTCGACCGTTTGACATTCTCACTTATAATGCATTCTGACTTGTAAGGCATTCTGACTTGTAAGGCATTGTGACTTGTAAGACATTGTGACTTGTAAGACATTCCGACTGGTAAGACATTCTGACTGGTAAGACATTCTGACTTGTAAGACATTCTGACTTGTAAGAAATCCTGACTTTTAAGACATTCTGACTTGTAAGACATTCTGACTTGTAAGACATTCTGACTTGTAAGAAATCCTGACTTGTAAGACATTCTGACTTGTAAGACATTCTGACTGTTAAGACATTCTGACTTGTAAGACATTCTGACTTGTAAGAAATCCTGACTTTTAAGACATTCTGACTTGTAAGACATTCTGACTTGTAAGACATTCTGACTTGTAAGAAATCCTGACTTGTAAGACATTCTGACTTGTAAGACATTCTGACTGTTAAGACAATGTGACTTGTGAGACATTCTGACTTGTAAGACATTCTGATTTGTAAGACATTCTGACTTGTAAGACATTGTGACTGGTAAGACATTGTGACTGGTAAGACATTGTGGCTGGTAAGACATTGTGGCTGGTAAGACATTTTGACCAGTAATACATTGTGACTGGTAAAACGTTTTGACCAGTAAAGTATTGTGACTGGTAAGACATTGTGACCAGAAAGACATTCTGACTTGTGAGACATTTTGACCGGTAAGACATTCTGACTTGTAAGACATTCTGACTTGTAAGACATTGTGTCAAGTAAGACATTGTGACCGGTAATACATTGTGACTGGTAAGACATTCCGACTGGTAAGACATTCATACTGGTAAGACAGTGTGACTTGTAAGACATTGTGACTTGTTAGACATTGTGACTTGTATGACATACTGACTGGTAAGACATTGTGACCAGAAAGACATTCTGACTTGCAAGACATTCTGACTTGTAAGAAATCCTGACTTGTAAGACATTCTGACTTGTAAGACATTGTGTCAAGTAAGACATTGTGACTGGTAAGACATTGTGACTGGTAAGACATTCTGACTGGTAAGACATTCATACTGGTAAGACAGTGTGACTTGTAAGACATTGTGACTTGTTAGACATTGTGACTTGTATGACATACTGACTGGTAAGAAATTCTGACTGGTAAGACATTCTAACTGGTAAGACATTCTGACTGGTGAGACATTCTGACTGGTAAGACATTGTGTCCAGAAAAACATTGTGACTGGTAAGACATTGTGACTGGTAAGACATTGTGACTGGTAAGACATTGTGTCCAGTAAGACATTGTGATTTGTAAGACATTGTGACTGGTAAGACATTGTGACTTGTAAGACATTGTGACCAGTAAGACATTCTTACTTGTAAGGCATTCTGACTTGTGAGAAATTTCGACCGTTTGACATTCTGACTTATAATGCATTCTGACTTGTAAGGCACTCTGACTTGTAAGAAATTTCGACCGTTAGACATTCTGACTTGAAATGCATTCTGACTTGTAAGACATTCGGA
Source organism: Cerastoderma edule (assembly GCA_947846245.1). Lineage (NCBI taxonomy): Eukaryota > Metazoa > Mollusca > Bivalvia > Cardiida > Cardiidae > Cerastoderma > Cerastoderma edule. Next base: position 9,448,252 of record OX401408.1, on the reverse strand, counting down.
CTTGTAAGACATGCTGACTTTTAAGACATTCTGACTTGTAAGACATTCTGACTTGTAAGACATTCTGATTGGTAAGACATTTTGACCAGTAAGACATTGTGACTGGTAAGACATTGTGACCGGTAAGACATTTTGACCGTTAATACATTTTGATTTGTAAGACATTTTTACCGGTAAGACAATGTGACTGGTAAGACATTGTGACCGGTAAGACATTTTGATTTGTAAGACATTTTTACCGGTAAGACAATGTGACTGGTAAAACATTCTGACTGGTAAGACATTTTGACCGGTAAGACATTGTGATTGGTAAGACATCTTGACCGGTTTGACACTGTGACTGGTAAAACATTCTGACTGGTAAAACATTTTGACCAGTAAGTATTGTGACTGGTAAGACATTGTGACCGGTAAGATATTGTGACTGGTAAAACATTCTGACTGGTAAAACATTCTGACTGGTAAGACATTTTGACCGGTAAGACATTTAGATTTGTAAGACATTTTTACCGGTAAGACAATGTGACTGGTAAAACATTCTGACTGGTAAGACATTTTGACCGGTAAGACATTGTGATTGGTAAAACATCTTGACCGGTTTGACACTGTGACTGGGAAAACATTCTGACTGGTAAAACATTTTGACCGGTAAGTATTGTGACTGGTAAGACATTGTGACCGGTAAGATATTGTGACTGGTAAAAAATTCTGACTGGTAAAACATTCTGACTGGTAAGACATTGTGACTGGTAAAACATTCTGACTGGTAAGACATTTTGACCGGTAGGACATTGTGATTGGTAAGACATCTTGACCAGTTTGACACTGTGACTGGTAAAACATTCTGACTGGTAAAACATTTTGACCAGTAAGCATTGTGACTGGTAAGACATTGTGACTGGTAAGACATTTTGACCGGGAAGACATTGTGACTGGTAAAACGTTGTGACTGGTAAGACATTGTGACAGGTAAGACATTTTGACCAGGAAGACATTGTGACTGGTAAAACGTTACGACTGGTAAGACATTGTGACAGGTAAGACATTTTGACCGGTAAGACATTGTGACTGGTAAGATATTGTGACTGGTAAGATATTTTGACCGGGAAGACATTGTGACTGGTAAAACGTTGTGACTGGTAAGACATTGTGACAGGTAAGACATTTTGACCGGGAAGACATTGTGACTGGTAAAACGTTGTGACTGGTAAGACATTGTGACAGGTAAGACATTTTGACCGGTAAGACATTGTGACTGGTAAGATATTGTGACTGGTAAGACATTTTGACCGGGAAGACATTGTGACTGGTAAAACGTTGTGACTGGTAAGACATTGTGACAGGTAAGACATTGTGACAGGTAAGACGTTGTAATTGGTCAGACGTTTTGAACGAATAGCCACTGTGACCTATGAGACGTTGTGACCGGTAAGACGTTTTGATGGGTAAGACGTTGTGTCTGGTCAGACGTTTTGAACGAATACACACTGTGACCAATGAGACGGTGTGATCGGTTAGACGTTTTGATGGGTAAGACGTAGTGATTGGTAAGACGTTGTGACTGAGAAGAAGCTGTAACTGCTTAGACGTTGTGACCAGTAACATGTTGTGACCAGTAAGACATTGTGACTGATAAGATTTTGTGACTGGTAAGCCATTGTGACTGGTAAAACGTTCTGACCAGTAAGACATTCTGACTTGTAATACGTTGTGATAAGTAACACATTTGGACTTGTAAAACATTGTGACTGGTAAGACGTTGTGACTTATAAAACGTTGTGACAAGATACACGTTGGGACTGGTAAAACGTTGTGAGTTGTAAAACATTTTGACAAGTAACACGTTGGGACTGGTAAGATGTTGTGACTGGTAAGACGTTGTGAGTCGTAAAACGTTGTGACAAATAACACGTTGGGACTGGTAAGATGTTGTGACTGGTAAGACGTTGTGAGTCGTAAAACGTTGTGACAAGTAACACGTTGGGACTGGTAAGACGTTGTTAGTCGTAAAACGTTGTGACAAGTAACACGTTGGGACTGGTAAGATGTTGTGACTGGTAAGACGTTGTGAGTCGTAAAACGTTGTGACAAGTAACACGTTGGGACTGGTAAGATGATGTGACTGGTAAGACGTTGTGAGTCGTAAAACGTTGTGACAAATAACACGTTGGGACTGGTAAGATGTTGTGACTGGTAAGACGTTGTGAGTCGTAAAACGTTGTGACAAGTAACACGTTGGGACTGGTAAGATGTTGTGACTGGTAAGACGTTGTGAGTCGTAAAACGTTGTGACAAGTAACACGTTGGGACTGGTAAGACGTTGTGAGTCGTAAAACGTTGTGACAAGTAACACGTTGGGACTGGTAAGATGTTGTGACTGGTAAGACGTTGTGAGTCGTAAAACGTTGTGACAAGTAACACGTTGGGACTGGTAAGATGTTGTGACTGGTAAGACGTTGTGAGTCGTAAAACGTTGTGACAAGTAACACGTTGGGACTGGTAAGATGTTGTGACTGGTAAGACTTTGTTTCTCGTAAGACGTTGTGACTGGTAAGACTTCGCAATTGTTCAGATGTTGTGACCGGCCTGACGTTATGGCTGTCAGAATGTTGTGTATGGAAAGACGTTTTGACCAGTAAGACATTGAGACAAGTAAGATGTTGTGACTTGTAAGACATTCTGACTTGTAAGACATTGTGACTGGTAAGACATTGTGACTGGTAAGACATTGAGACTGGTAAGATGATGTGACTTGTAAGACATTGAGACTAGTAAGATGTTGTGACTTGTAAGACATTGAGACTTGTAAGATGTTGTGACTTGTAAAACATTGTGTCTGTTAAGATGTTGTGACTTGTAAGACATTGAGACCAGTAAGATGTTGTGACTTGTAAGACATAGAGACCCGTAAGATATTGTGACTTGTAAGACATTGAGATCAGTAAGATATTGTGACTTGTAAGACATTGAGATCAGTAAGATGTTGTGACTTGTAAGACATTGAGACCAGTAAGATATTGTGACTTGTAAGACATAGAGACAAGTAAGATGTTGTGACTTGTAAGACATAGAGACCCGTAAGAGGTTGTGACTTGTAAGACGTTGTGACTTGTAAGACATTGAGACTGGTAAGATGTTGTGACTTAAAAGACATTGAGACCAGAAAGATGTTGTAACTTGTAAGACGTTGAAACTGGTTAAATATTTTGTCTGTTAAGATGTTGTTACTTGTTAGACATTGAGAGTAGTAAGATATTGTGATTTTTAAGAAATGGTGACTATTAATCCGTTTCGACTGATAGAACTTTGTGACCGGTAAGACGCTGTTACCAGTAAGACATTGTGTCTGGTAAGATATTTTGACTGGTAAGACGTTGAAACTGGTAAGACATTGTGACTGGTAAGATGTTGTGACTTGTTAGACATTCTGACTGGTAAGACATTGAGACTGGTAAGATGATGTGACTTGTAAGACATTGAGACTAGTAAGATGTTGTGACTTGTAAGACATTGAGATCAGTAAGATTTTGTGACTTGTAAGACATAGAGACCCGTAAGATATTGTGACTTGTAAGACATAGAGACAAGTAAGATATTGTGACTTTTGTAAGACATAGAGACAAGTAAGATGTTGTGACTTGTAAGACATTGAGACCAGTAAGATATTGTGACTTGTAATACATAGAGACATGTAAGATATTGTGACTTGTAAGACATAGAGACCCGTAAGATATTGTGACTTGTAAGACATTGAGATTAGTAAGATGTTGTGACTTGTAAGACATAGAGACCCGTAAGATATTGTGACTTGTAAGACATTGAGATCAGTAAGATATTGTGACTTGTAAGACATAGAGACCCGTAAGATGTTGTGACTTGTAAGACATTGAGACTGGTAAGGTGTTGTGACTTGTAAGACATTGAGATCAGTAAGATATTGTGACTGGTAAGATATTGTGTCTGTTAAGATGTTGTGACGTGTAAGACATAGAGACCCGTAAGATATTGTGACTTGTAAGACATAGAGACGCGTAAGATGTTGTGACTTGTAAGACATTGAGACTGGTAAGGTGTTGTGACTGGTAAGACATTGAGACTGGTAAGCTGTTGTGACTGGTAAGAAATGGTGACTAGTAAGCCGTTTCGACTAACAAACCTTTGTGACCGGTAAGACATTGTGACCAGTAAGACATTGTGACCGGTAAGACGTTGTGACCATTAAGACATTTTGACCGGTAAGACGTTGTGACTGGTAATACGTTGCTACTGTTAAGACTTTGTGACTGGAATTTTTTTTTTTATCGGTAAAAACATTGTGACGAGTTTTTAAGCTGTCGCCGGTACATACCTTTTACTCTCTTTTCGCATAACAGTTTCATTTTGTAATGGTTTTGGTGCAAAGTCTGCATACATTAAGATTGTTTTAGAGAACCCTCGAGATTTGTTTTTGTTTAAAGTAATTTATTTTACATTGACTGTGACCGTCAGTTGAAGCTTATTAAATTCACTCTCGATGACTGCTTCCTTGTTACTTAAACAGTGCTCGCGATATTTTAAGACATACTTTGAAAGCTATTTTCATCAAAAGCGCCTTTTTCGTGCAGGCTCTATTGTGAAAACTTAACAACAATGGAAGACGTTCATGATTACACTTTAGATGAGATGAGCTGTTTTTAAGAAACGCTAAATTAAAAATGTGTTTTAACGTATAAGCTGTATTATTCAAATAGCAAAGATTCCTTGCGTACAAAGGAAAGTATTCGATACTTTTGGATAGTTTGAACCCTCCCTCCTACAAAGCGTTTCGTGACACAGCGGTGGGTTTTGAACTTAAAGCACCAAGAAAACTTATGCACTGTTAGTCCAGCTGATATGTGCGAAAATTGTGGGTTTGATTATAAAGCATCAACTTTAGCATGGTGGTAGCCATAGACATCCTGAAAAATATTAGATAGAGACACACCTTGAAAAAAAAAAGAAAATGCGACCATTTTTCAAGATGCCGCCAAAACATAAAAAATCACATATTTTACACTTTTGTGTTCATCCAAAATTGATGGTTAGATCATAAAAGCAAAAAATTTTGCATGGTGTAAGCGATGTATATGCTTAAAGATATGAGATAGAGACCCACTATAAAAAAACAAAATGGACGCCATTCTTCAAGATGGCCGCCAATATATATATAAAAAAAGTACGTATGTTACTCTTTTTTTCCATCCAAAGTTGATGGTTTGATGATAACAGCATCACACTATGCATGGTGTTAGCGAAAGACATCCCTCACAGTAATAGATAGAGACCCACCGTGGAAAAAAAATTACTCTTTTTTTAACCGCCAAATCTGTGGGTTAAGTGGTAAAAGCATCAACTTTTGCATGCTGGTAGCGATGGACATACTTAACAATATTAGACCCATCTTGAAAATCAAAATGGTGGCCATTTTTCAAGATGACTAACAATTCAATAAAAACACATATTTTACTTCTTTCAGCGGCAAACAGCTTCCTTATTTGGGTCTTGTCTAATTTGAATATTTTTTTCTAATTTGCTGAACATTTTATAACAACTTGGTGTTTAGAAACTCACTTATGGTATAAGGGATATATCATTTGTTCAGTCTTATACAAGGGTTCATTAAGTTTATCGAAGTAGCGATTAGTTTACAACTGGACTTTCTATTTGTTTTACGTTCACTTATCTATAGAAATCACACGTCTTTGCACTCTGCATTTATGGCGTTTTTGAAGTCGCCACACTCTGTCAATACATGATTTTAGTGCTATTTATTCAGTATTGACTTTTTCTTTATATATATAGAAACGCATATTTTTACGCATGTCAGAAAAGTATTTTATCATCATCTTCTTGATTTACTTTGTTGCAAGCAGTTTGCTATCAATGGCTTATAGGAATGTTTTCATGTTTCCCTAAGACCACAACTCTTCAGTGTCCCACTAATGGTAAAATATCTTATGAATATGTAGCGTCATATTATAATACTTTTGAAACCTCCTTTGAGAAATGCAAAAGTATTGACTGGTTTCCGATTAAAGTTCTTTTTGTTAATCGTGATGTTAACGTAAAAGGACTGGCATATAATTAACAACACATTGCTAAGGGGCACAAAACATGCAGATATAAGACATTAAGATTGAAAGACATGAAAACCTAAAAGAAATCGGAAATGATCAAACATCAGGACGAACGAGCCTAGTACGATAACACTGAGAAATGTAGGTGACGCAACATTGACAATGGCAAATGATTGTTTCTTCTGTGGTGACGCTTTAGGAGAACTACACAATGCTTCGACTTATGACAAAGACATGAAAGTAAGGAGATGTCCTACTGAACTGCAAGATACTTTGCTTTTGGAAAATTTAAGCACTTTACTAGAGAACATATTTAGTTGATCTGTACAACAAATCTAGGGCTACAAAGAAAATTGTAGATGCTGATGACAATTCGATTGATGGCATATTACTTGCAGAAATAGTTGTCTAGATAAAAGAATCGCGCATTATACGCTGAAGTTACCCCTAGTTTCAAGTAAGCAAATTAGTCTCAAATGTCCACGTCTTGCTGTCAACAGTTCGGTTTTAACAAAGATGGACAAATACATTCTACTGTCTTAAGAATCGAATAATGTCAGCGATTGCGGACTTACAAGCTTACAAACAAGGGCGTGATGTTCTCTCACTATTTAATCAAGATATTGGTGAGACTTTAAAGCAGGCTACCACAAGAAAGTGTGATAATGATGCAATGATCCTGTAAAAAGCAGCAAAACAACATGATTAAGTCCAAATATACATTCAAAGGAAGCTTCTAAAAAGGATGACAGCAGGAATCAGTTCCACAGTCATTGCAAGTTTTACATAAGTAGGAATGAGCCTTGGTGGGCCAAAAATAGAAACACAATCAAGTGATTCTGTTGAAGCACAGGCAGCTAATACTGTTTCACAATCCATTTCGTTCAACTCTTACTTTTTCGACATGAAAATCAGTCTTATAGAGAATAATAGGTTAGTGACGTTAATGGGTTAAGTTTTTCGGGCAAGGCGTAGGAATTTATTAGGTGAGCCGAAGGCGGCGAACCCAATAGATACCGAAGCCGAGCCCGAAAAACTTAACCCATTAACGTCACTAACCTATTATTCTGTTTATCCCGTTACATACTTTTCGAACACCCAATTTCAACGAAACAACAGAGAAAACAGTTTTTATAAAACGCAAATGTATCCGTGAACAAACATGACAATCGGAACTAGTCGGGTATTTCCGTGAGCTGTGAAATACACCTCGGATATAAGTGTAGGGTTACAATTTTTCGGGTAAATCGGCATCCGCCAATGAACACCTTTTCTAAGCGTGCATGTTAAGTAGTTCAATGTGTATGGAATGTTGGACATCCTTTTTAATCTTTTGATCAGTAACTCATACCAAATGGCGAACTTGTTGTTGTGACATGTATACTTGTTTCCTCAATCAAATTTAACGACTTTTTGGATTTTACATTCAAGATCTATTTTTAGAAACGAAAGAAAGTGACGTCATTATCGCGGGAAACAATATGGCGTCATCCCTATTATTTCAGAGGTGTTTTCTATTGGATAAACCCGATGTGTTCAGATTGCAAACATGAATGAGTAGTCACGAAACAAATAGGAATGTCATCGTCTGACGTCACAAGATGAATTATGACGTCACACGGTATTCTCTGTCTATGATAGATTGGATATATAGGCATATAGATAGGGGTGATCGAAAAGGTATGGTGGTTTATATGATATATGTCCTGAGAGTGTTAATTGTGGAGGATATGAAATGTGTTTATTTTGTGTAAAAAAGTAATGAAACCGGAGATTTGTCTCTGTGACGTATATTTATAGAATTGTTCTTAAGTGCAAAGAGGCAGCAAATAGTTCCGAGTAATACCTTCGATTTTTTCAAATTTAGTGATCATCCAATGATGATTTGTAACTTGATACATTTGATGGACCAAACAGTATCGTTTCACTTCATAGATTTTAACTCCGATGGGCCAGTTTTTGCGTCGCTTGACCATATGCAAATGAAGCAGGTCACGTGTCAACTAACCGTGAATCACTTAGTTTTCACGGCACCCCTTTTCACGTCACCTTTTGCACCATGTAACGGGATAAATCCCCATCACTCTCAAAATTTGGAACAATTGTATAGGATGAATACTGGCAAGATAACTTGAAAGCGTCAACCCGAGAGTAAAGAGTTAAGGTGTCAGAAGATGTGTTCTTGAGGATGTTTCCAGGCAATTTGCAGACATTCCTTGTCGTGTGTGACAACAAAACAGAGTTATTTGCAATCAAAGCGGAACAGAAAATGGCTTTGAATCCAGAAAACGGCGATCAGAAACAGGTTGTCATTACTAAAAAAGAGGTCCCCAGTAGGAGACCCACATATTATACAAATCGTCTATCATCATACACACAAGGAGAAGCACAAGAATGTTGCTACATCGAGATACTGTCAAAGATTTTTTAAAACGTGCGATGCGATGAACTATCGACACTGACGTTGTTGTCATAGCTATTTCCGTGTTTCACGAAATATCAGCAACTGAATTTTGGGTAACTTTTTCAGTCGGCAACACGTTTCCTTATTTGGTCATTTATGAGATAGTATATTGTGTTGGTTCTTGTACATCACCTGGTATTTCCTTTATGTATGCTTGAACAGGATGTATTTAGATTTCATCGTTTACCATAATAGGAAAAACTGCTTGGGACACCTGGCCATGCTTCGAAAATATTTCACTGCATTTGAAACGTTAAGTAAAACATCATCACTTTTTGCAGTTGCGGACTCAATGGAATGTTTTTTAGTTTTCATGTATGATAAGACCAGTAGTTGCATAGTGGTTGATGATGCAAGGAAGGATCTGTTCACAAGGAAAGAAAAATAAATAACATTTCGCCTACTACTGCGGCCCTTCTACAATACACCAAACGAGCAGTTTACCAGGCTAGCCTTTGTTGGAGCGAATGTTTTGAGCCGTCCCCAGAGAGAAAGAAATCCGTCAGAGTCAGGTTGGCAGAAAGATAAATCCAATGTGTCGATGGTATTGGTAGTGCTTAGATCAAGCATCCTCATGTTATAACGAACTGATTGAATATTGTTGTAAAATTGACGTGGACGGTGCAAATGTGTGGAAGCAATGTTTATCACTGCACTTTGCAAATGGGACGAAGATTGTGACAGAGACTGAACCGGTGCATAAGACATGGGATTTCTTTTTGAGGAAAGGTTATTTAGTCATGTGTATACAATAAAACCTCTTACTGAAATGTATGTGTAATAGATAAACAAATTTAAAGGTTCAAGAAATGTAGTATGAAACAAATGTTTATGTACATAAAATGACTCTTATAGCCGTAACATAAAGTAGATAACATACAATGACCATGTTGTCACATCATGTTATGGTTTAAGTTGTTGTTTTTATCCCCCTTGTTTTCATTTTGTTCATGAGTTATCTTCCCTGAAAACTGATAAAATTGATTCTCTACTGTTTTTAACTGTAAAGTTCTGGATTTCTTTTTGAGATGTTGATCAGGATCATGCAATGCACCTTTCTACCTAGTCCGAATGATCCAGACGTAGATATTTCACTCTACGTGTCACGCAGTTACAGCTTGGATCATCCGAGTTACTTTCTACCCTGATTTTCTTCTAAAAATTCAAACATGTTTATCATCATGACGAAAGATAACATTTCCCATAAGCTTCAATATTAATTTTTGAATTGATTATCTCCCCTAATTGAGTTATAATGGAAAAAAAATCAAGGTAAAAACTTTCATTTGTGAACTTCTTTAATGTGACAAAGTTTCATAAAGTTGCTACCATTCAGTGTTGAGACATGCATCACTCTTATTACAGTTCCGGAAACTTAAACAAATTCAATACATTTTTGGCGGCCATTTTGGAAAATGTCGCCATTTTAAATTTTTTTTTGAGAACGAAGTATTTGTTAGAGAAACCATAATCATTCCTATACATTTTACATAATAAAGTCAGCCATAAAACATGTTTAAGTACCAATATACAACTCACTACTGACATATCCATGAATGATAAAGCTTCATGTCCGCCATCTTGAAAATGGCGACCATTTTGAATTTTTCAGAGTGGGTCGCTATTTTAGAATTACCTTGATACATTACTTTACCTTCATACCAAGTTTCATGCTTTTATCATCAAACCCACAATTTTGCCAAAAGACTGCACATATCAGCTGGACTATATAGTTCTATACATGACCTAGTAGATTATAGATTTCTTTTGCCCATTCTTCCGTCTGTTGGTCTTAGAAATACTTCGGTAGCCGACTGATCTCGTTTGATGTAGTCCCACGATATTACCACGTACAGTAGCGGAAATAATTGGACTCCGCCTTAAATGTGGTAAAACGTTTACTCCAGTGTTAATGAGGACTTGTGTTTAACGACATAGACCAGAAAAAATGGCTTTTTGTTAAGAAGTTCAATCGGGTAACCCTTTTTCTATTGGCTAACGTCAAGTCTGTATAGTTTGAATATTCTTTGGTCATGCAGGAACACCAAGATATAAACGCGCAAGAAAATTTAACCACTTGAATAACTCATAAGAGGTTTTGAAATACAGCAGCTTCAAACTAGGTACGATAAAAAAGTATGAATAAGGCAACTCTGACGAAAAGCTACTTGTTTAAGTTAAAATTATTATCATAAAAAGATAATTAAATGAAGTGAACGTTTTCTGTGAGGTAGATGGATGGCTACAGAAGGACCATGCATAGAATCAGCAAAGGGGAGCTTGAACTTTGTTTCGGTGCCCTTTACTGGATTTCCTGCGGTCTAGAGCAATCACTTGAACGACATCGTTTATCATAGAGATAACTATAGCGTTATTATCATAATGACAGGGGGTGATTATTATCGGATAGCGATGAACTATATCGTAAATGTCTAAAACGTTTAACATGTCATTTTCCGTCTGGCATCAAGATGGACTCTATCGATATATCATTTCCGATACAAAGCTTGAATAAAGCGACTTTATGCCTCCTTCCCAAACCCCCTTCCAAATAACCTGATTGATCCATTCGGATTTCCCTTTCTACTACCCTCTTCACTCCTTCTTCCACTTTCCTCTTTAATTTTCTTTATGATGCAAACAATCGTTGTTCATGACCCGGTTTATATAAGTACATATGGACGAGCCAACCATTGCCCATAAGCCGGTTTATATACGTATATATGGACGAGCCAACCTATATCCATGACCCGGTTTATATACGTATATATGGACGAGCCAACCATTATCCATGACCCGGTTTATATAAGTACATATGGACGAGCCAACCTATATCCATGAGCCGGTTTATATAAGTACATATGGACGAGCCAACCATTGCCCAAGAGCGGGTTTATATACGTATATATGGACGAGCCAACCATTGCCCATGAGCCGTTTTATGTTTATACATATAGACGAGCCAACCATTGTCCATGACCCGGTTTATATACGTATATATGGACGAGCCAACATCTGTACATGAGCCGGTTTATATACGTACATATGGACGAGCCAACCTCTGTACATTAGCCGCTTTATATACGTGCATATGGACGAGCCAACCTCTGTTCATGACCCGGTTTATATACGTACATATGGACGATCCAACCTCTGTTCATTAAAAAGATACAGAATCACAAATAGAGCTATGTAGAAGACAGACTTTCAAAAAATACCTCAACGCGGTGGTGGTCGGTATGACGACTCTCATTTTTAAAAATTCGATCCTCCATATATACGAAAATAAACCGGCTCATGGACAGAAGTTCGCTCGTCCATATGTGCGTTTATAAACCGGCTCATGGAAAAAGGTTCGCTTGTCCATATGTACGATCTAGCTCGACTAGCAGTACTAGGTTGTCTAAGTATTGGAACTGGTCTAGATGAACTGGCTGTACTAATTCGCCTTAGTATTGGAACTGATCTAGATGATCTGGCGGTACTAGATCGCCTTAGTATTGAAACTGATCTAGATGATCTGGCGGTACTAGATCGCCTTAGTATTGAAACTGATCTAGATGATCTGGCGGTACTAGATCGCCTTAGTATTGAAACTGATATAGATGATCTGGCGGTACTAGGTCGCCTTAGTATTGAAACTGATCTAGATGAACTGGTGGTCTAGATCGCCTTAGTATTGAAACTGATCTAGATGATCTGGCGGTACTAGGTCGCCTTAGTATTGAAACTGATCTAGATGAACTGGTGGTCTAGATCGCCTTAGTATTGAAACTGATCTAGATGAACTGGTGGTACAAGGTCGCCTTATTATTGAAACTGATCTAGATGAACTGGTGGTCTAGATCGCTTTAGTATTGAATCTGATCTAGATGAACTGGCGGTACTAGGTCGCCTTAGTATTGAAACTGATCTAGATGAACTGGTGGTCTAGATCGCATTAGTATTGAAACTGATCTAGATGAACTGGCGGTACTAGGTCGCCTTAGTATTAAAACTGATCTAGATGAACTGGTGGTCTAGATCGCCTTAGTATTGAAACTGATCTAGATGAACTGGTGGTACTAGGTCGCCTTATTATTGAAACTGATCTAGATGATCTGGCGGTACTAGATCGCCTTAGTATTGAAACTGATCTATGAGAGCTGGTGGTCTAGATCGCCTTAGTATTGAAACTGATCTAGATGATCTGGCGGTACTAGGTCGCCTTAGTATTGAAACTGATCTAGATGAACTGGTGGTCTAGATCGCCTTAGTATTGAAACTGATCTAGATGATCTGGCGGTACTAGGTCGCCTTAGTATTGAAACTGATCTAGATGATCTGGCGGTACTAGATCGCCTTAGTATTGAAACTGATCTAGATGATCTGGCGGTACTAGATCGCCTTAGTATTGAAACTGATCTAGATGAACTGGTGGTCTAGATCGCTTTAGTATTGAATCTGATCTAGATGATCTGGCGGGACTAGATCGCCTTAGTATTGGAACTAATCTAGATGAACTGGTAGTATAGATCGCCTTAATATTGTAACTGATCTAGATGATCTGGCGGTACTAGGTCGCCTTAGTATTGAAACTGATCTAGATGAACTGGTGGTCTAGATCGCCTTAGTATTGAAACTGATCTAGATTATCTGGCGGTACTAGATCGCCTTAGTATTGAAACTGATCTAGATGATCTGGCGGTACTAGATCGCCTTAGTATTGAATCTGATCTAGATGATCTGGCGGGACTAGATCGCCTTAGTATTGGAACTAATCTAGATGAACTGGTAGTATAGATCGCCTTAGTATTGTAACTGATCTAGATGATCTGGCGGTACTAGGTCGCCTTAGTATTAAAACTGATCTAGATGATATGGCGGTACTAGATCGCCTTAGTATTGAAACTGATCTAGATAAACTGGCGGTACTAGATCGCCTTAGTATTGAAACTGATTTGGGATTATTTCCTCTTTATTGGACTTGAGAGACAATAAACTAGAACCGAGATACGATTGTTTTACCTTAGGAAGGAGGGACGGATTATGTGCAACAGTAATGTATCGCAACTAGGTATTTAAAATCAAGTTTCTAAACAAAGTGCTTATCAACAAAGGATTTTTTTTAAATTCCGATACTGTTATACGTTGGGAAGGTAATCTTATAAATTTATAAAGATACGGCCATGAACTCATAGCTTTAAATTTCCGGACGTCATATGATTATTTCTGGAAGTTACGAAAAGAAAGGAATACACATTTCATTAATATTTCAGCAATAAAACCAATATTATATAAGATGAATTTGGGAATCTGTCATTTAATTCAAATCCGATGACAATGCGACATGATCTAAATACAACGGGCAAACATGTCAAGCTATAAATCAACGGTCAAGTGATACTCAGAATACTAAGTGAAAACAAGCATACACACTCTTGCACCGAGGTGTTTATATCGAACTAGCCAGAATAATATACGGTTGGCAATGTAAAACTTATAAAGAAAAAAAAGCAGGATATACGGGGTTCATAACTAGCAAAAAGGAAAAAAACGTGTGGTTTTTTACAGAATTAGGACACATAATCCAAATCGAATGTGAAACTTGCCATTCAAGAAGTCGCTTAGCAAAGCCGTCGTGTGAAGACACGTCCATTCTACTCTACTGATGATTCCCATTCAATCCAAATACCGTCCGACAATTTGACAATATGTCTCGACTGTGAATAAGTCCGGAATGTATCTTTTCTATTTTGTTTTGACTGTAATTTTGATTGTGGACTAAGCCCGTATTGATTTCTTGTCCGCCATGTTTATCTTCATAGTATTGCGTAAATCGTCACGTGACAGCCCACAAAACGTTACAAATTACCATATATCGAATGCATCATCCAGGGGGGCTGATGCAATGGGGGGCGATTCTGTCAACATCTTCCATTTTAAAGCGATTTCAGTGACTTTCTTTTTATGGACATTTTCTTGAAGCATATCTGAATACCACATGAAAATTCGACTTTTTACATATATATTTTTGTTGTGTGACGTCCGGGAACTTTAATCAGTTGTATCCAAAATCTCATAAGCAGTAAAATACCGCTGAAGACAGTGGTGCTAGTATGTAGACTCGAAGATGCGATGTTAAATCCAAGTTTGTACACCGAGTTGGGGGGGGGGCATGTAGAACATTTCTATACTGATTTGTAAAACATGATGCCGAGAAAAACTATCCAGCTTAGAAAAGAGTAATACTACTTAAAAACAACAACCATATCCATTAAGAAAGTAGTAAATTTCATAATATGGACATTGTGTTATGTACAGAAAAATATTCCATAATATAAGTCTAACACTTTTCACAACACCCGTCCACGTTAGGCATATGAGTCACTTGAAAACATTATTTATAGTATTTTGAAATACCAACGCAAAGATGAAAATACTAGTTACTACAATCAGTTCATATATATTTTTTGCTTGTTGAAGTTTGCTTATGTGGCAGGCGGATTTAATTGATGGGAATAATGAAACAAACAGCATTCATCCGAATAAAAAGGATTATCCGACTACTTTACTAGTACCTCTTCGGTAAGAGATTTCCCTTGAATGCACAGACGAGGTGCTCAGAAAAACCTACCGAAAACGTCCTTAAATGCTTAAAATTGTTTAAAAGATAATATTTCCATAGCCAAACACCTCTATATATCAACGTTAAACTACAAGAGTTTTCAGACAAAGGATTAAGTTGCAGCATATTGTAAGACAAACAATTAGATGGTATGTGACAAAGAAAATGTTAGAAAGTAGAAAGTAGAAATTTATTTGAGCAATATCTTATGTAATTAATTTTGAATAATGGAAAATAGTATGATTAACGATTGTAAACCAGACAAAACTAAAGAGGAAAATGAGATAAAAATAAATGAAGCGAGTCGAGTTCTTTAATGTTTATGTTAGTTGGATTTGTTAGAAAGATGAAATATAGAATGGATTGTGATAAAACAAATTGAAATGGCTATTGTCAATAACAGCCCTTGAAAAGTCAGTGTATTCCTTTGACCATTGTGGTGTCATGATTTGTTTCGTGTACTATATAGATTAGACATACATGTCTATCGTTAAGCATTCACTTCATATACTCATTTAAAGCATATATTAAGTGTAAATGGATCAAGACGAAGTTAAACCGTTAAATATGCTATATGATACCTGGCATATTCAATAAGACACCACTGTACAACGTTACGCTTATTCAAAGATCTGTCACCACGGTAACCGTAATTGATATAAATATAATAGACTACGAGTTTTTCTTTAGCCCTCATACTGTTAAAACGCGCTTAATACATCTTACACTCAACAATGTGAATTATATGTCGTATACTTTATATTGTTTAAATGTACCTCTAGGTTGAGGGCATTGGTCCAGGGGTAGAGCTCGGCTAGTTATGTATCCAGAAAGCAGAATCGAGAGTGATTAATCTAAGTTGTAAGAACTTGTTTCACAATCGATGCAAGGTAAATAAGTTTAAACTGTTTTGTAAAACTTTGTTACCACGTCTCTTTACAGTGTGATATTCTTTACCTTTTCATGCGGTATAGTAATCCAACATTCTGAATAGACAATACCATTCAGTCTTTACAAAGGAAAGCAATTTGAACATCCCAACCACTGGTCGCCCTGGTTGTCACCCCTCTTTAATCCTTGGTGTTTGACCTCCTTTCAATACAGTGACAGTTCTAATGTACTATTTATATGTTGAAGTTGTCAACCCACCCCTTTATATACGCATATGTATAAGTCGTAACAGTATATGTCATTTTCATAACATGCATGTAAATATAGAATTGTAATAACTATGAGCCTATGTGCTTAATGTTGAAATAAGATCATGTTATGTTATGCTATATATACGTTGTAGTTATAACTATGTCTATGCCCGATGTAATTCTCACACAAATATATTTTTTTATAGACATCCCCTCCATAAACGAGACTGTTAAACGCTGTTTGTTGTACCTCTTGCAGATGTCACAATAGTGTGTTGACAGATGGATAGAAACTAACGTGATGCCAAATTCTATTAGCCCATGACTAAGTTGTGTACATTCTTTAAATGTGTGCGAGACTTTCATATACGAGTCGCAAATTATCGATTGATATAACAAGTATTTTTTTCCCATTCTTTATCCAAAAAACGCAAAGATGATTCTTTTTCCATTTTAAACAACATGTGACTCTTAATGGATATTTCAAACTTCTGCCTTCATCCATTACATGTAATATTTCTAGATAAGGTTTTTGAAATGATCTTTGTAAGGTTTTTTATAAGTATTATTTTGACAAATTAGTATTTAAGCGCATCTTTAACTGCATACTTAATGCATTATGTATGAGTTAGTCTGTGTGAATGGTATTTTCTACATCATTGATTATTTCATCTCCAAGCTTTAAATCAATGCCTTTAAAAACACATTTGAATACGCACAATTAGTGTCTTTCCAAAACATGTTTTAATCTAAAAGGAATTTATATCGTAAAACTATTTTCAACATTACAATTATTTATCAAAATCGATTTATTTCATCCCATCTACCACTGTTAGATATAACTCGTCTCATAACTGTCACATTCAAAGGAATACGTAAAAGCTATTAGATTTTATCATTCGCTTTAGTAGACTCTTTTATTGAATGACCTCAATCCAGTGTTAAAATATAAACATACAGTTTAAGAATTATTAGTCATCTCTTGCGAAGGGTTTAATAAATATATAGCAATGGACGAATTGTTACGTTAGATAGGAACACACTGCAATTGATTTGGGTTTATCCAAAATAGTGTAAATATATAGCTTGGGAAATCAGTCTGGTTAAGTAAGTTTATGGTAAACTATGTAACAAGGTGAAAGGGAACTTGCAGACGTTCATAAAACGAACTTTATAGCTAAGCTTACAGTTTATGCACAGTTAAGCATATGAAAGAAACAATTCTCCCTGTTCGCTACTTTTGAGGGTTTGTAAAAGGTACATGGGGTTTAAAGAGATTAAAGCAGCATTAGTTTAACGATGTGAACCTGCCGCTGAACGATTAAGTTGGATTAAAACCATCTGAAGCTATTTATCATAGAAACTGTTTTCTAAACCCTGAACGTCATTATAAAGGCACTGTATCGTTTAGCGGGTTCGTTGGATATGAAATTGACTATTAGATACGAAACTTTTTTGATATTTCTTGCATTTTTTGTACATGTTGCACATATCCATGCATGAGTAATGCGTGCGTCTGTGTGTAGGTTGGTGAATTGGAGTTTTGGGATGATTTCATTGGTTGGTGAGATTTGATTGGGTAGGTTTTGTGTTTTCGTGGGTTTATGAGCCTGCATTGGTTAGGTCATGGTCATGAGGGAGCATTATTCCTAGATCGCAAATGTCCACTTAGTACTCTCAATGAAATCGGCACGGAAACAATTTATTAACTCAATTTTCCTTCTTTAAGAACGAAAGGTTAAACTTCTTGTCATTTTCAAAAACGCTTTAAGGACATTCTCGGTAGGTTTTTTACGCACTTCATCTGCGCATCCAAGAGAGATAATAAAACTGTTACCGAAGAGGTAGTTGCATATTAGCCGGATAAACGTTTTTATTCGGATTAAATTTACTGTATGCACATTTCTTCACAGAACAATCATATTATCAATAAAACTATAAAAGATTATTAACATAATTTCATATTTCATATTTCATATTTCTCACACATATTAAGCTCCCGAGCTTCTAATTTTCAAGTTTAAAGTAGTTTCAGTCGTTAGATATTTTTCAATTACGGTTACCATGGAAACTATCATTTTACAGAAAAACGAACTCGTCAACATTTATTTTGTTTTGCATTTTTCATTTCAATATCAAATTTTACTACACATACTGAAAAATAAGAAAATTCTATGAAAGGATTTTTTGTTTTCTTATGTACTTGAAAATACCATCTTGTTTAGAATCAGACAACATTGAACCAAATGATTCATACTCCATCTCTGTTGGTTTTGTATGTACTTACAAATACCATCTTCTTTAGAAACAGACAGCATTGAGTCCAATGATAATTTATTTAATCTATTTCATTATGTTTTTATTTGAAGTTGTACTATAAACTGACTTTTAGATGTTCTATTTGACACCAAACACATATTTTTACTACAATGGTCAATAAACATATAAACTATACATTTCTCTCTAGTTAGTGTGTGTGTGTATAAAATTGTTTATTTAGAATGTTTAAAACACCTTTTCCCCTACTTGTATATACATGTACGAGTATATTCATACTTAGAAGAATAAGTATTTGAACTTAATCTTGAACTTGTGTGTGACTGAGTTGATGGGATTGGATTGGGAAAGTTATATTTTCGGTTGAGTTGATTAGATTTGATTTTGTTTTTGATGGGATGATGAGATTGGATTGAGAAGATTATGTGTTTTGATGGGATGATGAGAATGGATTGCGTAGATTATGTGTTTTATGGGTTGATGAGATTTGATAGTGTATGCAACGTGTTTAGATGGGATGATGAGAATGGATTGTGTAGATTATGTGTTTTATGGGTTGATGAGATTTGATAGTGTATGCAACGTGTTTAGATGGGATGATGAGAATGGATTGCGTAGATTATGTGTTTTATGGGTTGATGAAATTTGATAGGGTATGTCATGTGCTTAGATGGGATGATGAGATTATGTGTTTTGATGGGTTGATGAGATTGGATTACGTAGGTTATATGTTTTGATGAGACTGGATTGCGTAGATTATGTGTTTGTATGAGTTGATGGGAATGGATTGCGTAGGTTATTCGTTTGGTTGATGAGATTGGATTGCATAGATTATGTGTTTTGATGGGTTGATGAGATTGGATTGCGTAGGTTATTCGTTTTGATGAGTTGATGAAAATGGATTGCGTAGATTATGTGTTTTGATCAATTGATGGGAATGGATTGCGTAGATTATTCGTTTGGATGATGAGATTGGATTGCGTAGATTATGTGTTTTGATGGGTTGATGAGACTGGATTGCGTAGATTATGTGTTTGTATGAGTTGATGGGAAAGGATTGCGTAGGTTATTCGTTTGGTTGATGAGATTGGATTGCGTAGATTATGTGTGTTGATGGGTTGATGAGATTGGGTTGCGTAGGTTATTCGTTTTGATGAGTTGATGAAAATGAATTGCTTATATTATGTGTTTTGATGAGTTGATGGGAATGGATTGCGTAGATTATTCGTTTGGTTGATGAGATTGGATTGCGTAGTTTATGCGTTTTGATGGGATGATGAGATTGGATTGCGTAGGTTATTCGTTTTGATGGTTGATGAAAATGGATTGCGTAGATTATGTGTTTTTAATGAGGTGATGGGAATTGATTGCGTAGGTTATTCGTTTGGTTGATGAATTTGGATTGCGTAGATTATGTGTTTTGATGGGTTGATGAGATTGGATTGTGTGGGTTTTTCGTTTTGATGAGTTGATGAAAATGGATTGCGTAGATTATGTGTTTTGATGGGTTGATGGGAATCGATTGCGTAGGTTATTCGTTTTGATGAGTTGATGAAAATGGATTGCGTAGGTTATTCGTTTTGATGAGTTGATGAAAATGGATTGCGTAGATTATGTGTTTTATGGGTTGATGAGAATAGATTGCGTAGGTTATTCGTTTGGTTGATGTTATTGGATTGCGTTGATTATATGTGTTGGAGGGTTGGTGAGAATTGATTGCGTAGATTATCTGTTTTGATGGGTTGATGAGATTGCATTGCATAGGTTATATGTTTGGTTGATGAGAATGGATTGTGTAGATTATGTGTTTTATGGGTTGATGAGATTGGATTGCGTGGGTTATTCGTTTTGATGAGTTGATGAAAATGGATTGCGTAGGTTATTCGTTTTGATGAGTTGATGAAAATGGATTGCGTAGGTTATGTATTTTATGGGTTGATGAGAATAGATTGCGTAGGTTATTCGTTTGGTTGATGTTATTGGATTGCGTTGATTATGTATGTTGGAGGGTTGGTGAGAATTGATTGCGTAGATTATCTGTTTTGATGGGTTGATGAGATTGGATTGCATAGATCATGTGTTTTGATTGGTTGATGAGAATGGATTGTGTAGATTATGTGTTTTATGGGTTGATGAGAATGGATTGTGTAGATTATGTGTTTGATTGGTTGATGATATTTGATTGCGTAGATTATGTGTTTTGATGAGTTGATGAGAATTGATTGTGTAGATTATGTGTTATGATGGGTTGATGAGAATATATTCCGTAGGTTATTCGTTTGGTTGATGAGATTGGATTGCGTTGATTATGTGTTTTGATGGGTTGATGAGAATGGATTGCGTAGATTATCTGTTTTGATGGGTTGATGAGATTGAATTGCATAGGTTAATCGTTTGGTTGGTGAGAATGGATTGTGTAGATTATGTGTTTGATTGGTTGATGATATTTGATTGCGTAGATTATGTGTTTGTTTTGATGAGTTGATGAGAATGGATTGTGTATATTATGTGTTATGATGGGTTGATGAGAATAGATTCCGTAGGTTATTCGTTTGGGTGATGAGATTGGATTGCGTTTATTATGTGTTCTGATGGGTTGATGAGAATCGATTGCGTAGATTACGTGTTTTGATGAGTTGATGGGAATGGATTGCGTAGGTTATTCGTTTTGATGAGTTGATGAAAATGGATTGCTTAGATTATGTGTTTCATGGGTTGATGAGAATAGATTGCGTAGGTTATTCGTTTGGTTGATGAGATTTGATTAAGAAGATTATGTGTTTTGATGGGTTAATGAGATCGGATTGCTTAGATTATGTGTTTTGATGAGTTGATGGGAATTGATTGCGTAGATTATGTGTTTCATGGATTGATGAGAATATATTCCGTAGGTTATTCGTTTGGTTGATGAGATTGGATTGCGTTGATTATATATTTTCTTGATGTGATGAGAATAGATTGCGTAGATTATGTGTTTTGATGATTTGATGGGAATGGATTGCGTAGATTATGTGTTTCATGGATTGATGAGAATGGATTCCGTAGGTTATTCGTTTGGTTGATGAGATTGGATTGCGTTGATTATGTATTTTCTTGAGTTGAGGAGAACGAATTGCGTAGATTATGTTTTTTGATGAGTTGATGGGAATGGATTGCCTAGATTATGTGTTTTGATGTATTGATGAGAATGGATTGCATATGTTATGTGTTTTATGGGTTGATGAGAATAGATTGCGTAGGTTATTCGTTTGGTTGATGAGATTGGATTAAGAAGATTATGTGTTTTGATGAGTTGATGACATCGGATTGCTTAGATTACGTGTTTTGATGGGGTGATGAGAATGGATTGCGTAGATTATGTGTTTTGATTGGTTGATGAGAATGAATTGCGTACATTATATGTTTTGATGGGTTGTTGAGAATGGATTGTGTAGATTATGTGTTTCATGGGTTGATGAGAATAGATTGCGTGCGTTATGTGTTTTTTGGGTTGATGAGAATAGAATTCGTAGGTTATTCGTTTGGTTGATGAGATTGGATTGCATAGATCATGTGTTTTGATTGGTAAATGAGAATGGATTGCGTAGATTATGTGTTTTGATGGGTTGATGAGAATGGATTGTGTAGATTATGTGTTTCATGGGTTGATGAGAATAGATTGCGTGCGTTATGAGTTTTATGGGTTGATGAGATCGGATTGATTAGATTATGTGTTTTGATGAGTTGATGAGAATGGATTGTGTAGATTATGTGTTTTAAGGGTTGTTGAGAATAGAATTCGTAGGTTATTCGTTTGGTTGATGAGATTGGATTGCATAGATCATGTGTTTTGATTGGTTGATGATAATGGATTGCGTAGATTATGTGTTTTATGGGTTGTAGAGAATAGAATTCGTAGGTTATTCGTTTGGTTGATGAGATTGGATTGCATAGATCATGTGTTTTGATTGGTTGATGATAATGGATTGCGTAGATTATGTGTTTTATGGGTTGTTGAGAATAGAATTCGTAGGTTATTCGTTTGGTTGATGAGATTGGATTGCATAGATCATGTGTTTTGATTGTTTGATGAGAATGGATTGCGTAGATTATGTAGTTTATGGGTTGTTGAGAATAGAATTCGTAGGTTATTCGTTTGGGTGGTGAGATTGGATTGCATAGATCATGTGTTTTGATTGGTTGATGAGAATGAATTGCGTAGATTATGTGTTTTATGGGTTGTTGAGAATATAATTCGTAGGTTATTCGTTTGGTTGAGGAGATTGGAATGCATAGATCATGTGTTTTGATGGTTGATGAGAATGGATTGCGTAGATTATGTGTTTTGAGGGGTTGATGAGATTGGATTTCGTAGAATATGTGTTTTGATGGGTTGATGAGAATGTATTGCGTAGATTATGTGTTTCATGGGTTGATGAGAATATATTGCGTAGGTTATTTGTTTGGTTGATGAGATTGGATTAAGAAGATGATGTGTTTTGATGGGTTAATGAGAGCGGATTGCTTAGATTATATGTTTTGATGAGTTAATGGGAATGGATTGCGTAGATTATGTGTTTTTATGGGTTGATGAGAATGGATTGTGTAGATTATGTGTTTCATGGATTGATGAGAATACATTCCGTAGGTTATTCGTTTGGTTGATGAGATTGGATTGCGTTGATTATGTGTTTTCATGAGTTGATGAGAATGGATTGCGTAGATTATGTGTTTTGATTGTGTGATGAGAATGAATTGCGTAGATTATGTTTTTTGATGAGTTGATGGGAATAGATTGCGTAGATTATGTGTTTTGATGTGTTGATGAGAATGGATTGTGTCGAGTATGTAATTCATTGGTTGATGAGAATAGATTGCGTAGGTTATGTGTTTTATGGGTTGATGAGAATAGATTGCGTAGGTTATTCGTTTGGTTGATGAGATTGGATTAAGAAGATTATGTGTTTTGATGGGTTGATGACATCGGATTGCTTAGATTATGTGTTTTGATGGGGTGATGAAAATGGATTGCTTATATTATGTGTTTTGATTGGTTGATGAGAATGAATTGCGTAGATTATATGTTTTGATGGTTTGTTGTGATTGGATTGCGTAGATTATGTGTTTTATGGTTTGTTGAGAATAGAATTAGTAGGTTATTCGTTTGGTTGATGAGATTGGATTGCATAGATCATGTGTTTTGATTGGTTTATGAGAATGGATTGCGTAGATTATGTATTTTATTTGTTGTTGAGAATACAATTCGTAGGTTATTCGTTTGGGTGATGAGATTGAATAGCATAGATCATGTGTTTTGATTGTTTGATGAGAATGGATTGCGTAGATTATGTGTTTTATGGGTTGTTGAGAATAGAATTCGTAGGTTATTCGTTTTGTTGATGAGATTGGATTGCATAGATCATGTGTTTTGATTGGTTGATGAGAATGGATTGCGTAAATTATGTGTTTGAATGGTTGTTGGGAATAGATCGCGTAGGTTATTCGTTTGGTTGATGAGATTGGATTAAGATGATAATGTATTTTGATGGGTTAATGAGATCGGTTTGCTTAGATTATGTGATTTGATGAGTTAATGGGAATGGATTGCGTAGATTATGTGTTTTGATGGGTTGATGAGATTGGATTATGTAGATTATGTGTTTCATGGATTGATGAGAATACATTCCGTAGGTTATTCGTATGGTTGATGAGATTGGATTGCGTTGATTATGTGTTTTTATGAGTTGATGAGAATGGATTGCGTAGATTATGTGCTTTGATTGTGTGATGAGAATGAATTGCGTAGATTACGTTTTTTGATGTGTTGATGAGAATGGATTGTGTAGAGTTTGTAATTCATTGGTTGATGAAAATAGATTGCGTAGGTTATGTGTTTTATGGGTTGATGAGAATAGATTGCGTAGGTTATTCGTTTGGTTGATGAGATTGGATTAAGAAGATTATGTGTTTTGATGGGTTGATGACATCGGATTGCTTAGATTATGTGTTTTGATGGGGTGATGAGAATGGATTGCTTAGATTATATGTTTTGGTTGGTTGATGAGAATGAATTGCGTAGATTATATGTTTTGATGGGTTGTTGTGAATGTATTGCGTAGATTATGTGTTTTATGGGTTGTTGAGAATAGAATTCGTAGGTTATTCGTTTGGTTGATGAGATTGGATTGCATAGATCATGTGTTTTGATCGGTTTATGAAAATTGATTGCGTAGATTACGTGTTTTATGGGTTGTTGAGAATAGAATTCGTAGGTTATTCGTTTGGTTGATGAGATTGAATTGCATAGATCATGTGTTTTGATTGGTTGATAAGGATTGCGTAGATTATGTGTTTTATGGGTTGTTGAGAATAGAATTAGTAGGTTATTCGTTTGGTTGATGAGATTGGATTGCATAGATCATGTGTTTTGATCGGTTTATGAGAATTGATTGCGTAGATTACGTGTTTTTTTGGGTTGTTGAGAATAGAATTCGTAGGTTATTCGTTTGGGTGATGAGATTGAATTGCATAGATCATGTGTTTTGATTGGTTGATGAGAATGGATTGCGTAGATTATGTGTTTTATGGGTTGTTGAGAATAGAATTCGTAGGTTATTCGTTTTGTTGATGAGATTGGATTGCATAGATCATGTGTTTTGATTGGTTGATGAGAATGGATTGCGTAGATTATGTGTTTTATGGGTTGTTGGGAATAGAATTCGTAGGTTATTCGTTTGGGTGATGAGATTGGATTGCATAGATCATGTGTTTTGATTGGTTGATGAGAATGGATTGTGTAGATTATGTGTTTTTATGGGTTGTTGAGATTGGATTGCGTAGATTATGTGTTTTATGGGTTGTTGAGAATAGAATTCGTAGGTTATTTGTTTTGTTGATGAGATTGGATTGCATAGGTGTTTGATGGATCGGGAAGCGTGTACTTGGTGGGTTATATGTTTTTATGAGTTGATGAGGTTTGATTAGGTAGATTATTTTTTTGCTTGATGAGATGGAATTGCGTAGGTATTGCGGTGGTTAGAAGCGTGCAATTTGTAGTTTTTGTGTTTTTTGTACGTCATGTATTTTTGAGGTTTGCTGGTATTAAATTTTGTAGTTTATGTGTTTAGAGTTTTTGATGAGATTTAATTGGGTATGCTATATCTTTCGAGGGAGGGGGTTTAAGATGGTTCTATCTGGTTGATTATGTGCTCATCTGGTTTGATGAGATTGGAAAAGGTAAGTTATGTTTTCGGTTGAGTGATGAAATTGGATTGGGAAGTTGTGTGTTTGGCTTGGTGAGATTTGATTGAATAGTTATTTGTTTTGGTTTGTCGATGAAATTTGATTGGGTATGTTATGTGCTTGGGTGGTTTGTGAGATTCGATATGGTAAGTTATGCTTTTGGTTGAGTGATGAAATTGGATTGGGAAGTTGTGTGTTTGGCTTGGTGAGATTTGATTGGATAGTTATTAGTGTTGGTTTGTCGATGAAAGTTGATTGGGTATGATATGTGTTTGGGTAGTTTATTGAGCTTTCATTGGATAGGTCATGTGTTTTGGAGGGTTGATGAAATTTGATTTAGTACGTATGTATTTCTTTCATTCTTTTTTATTCATTAACAGCTTGTTACGTATTGTAATGTACCCTTATTGTATATATGTTATACATGTTAAAATAAAGTTCTGTTCTGTCCTGTTCCGTTCCGGTCTGTTCTGTTCTGTTCTGATTTACTACGTATATGTGTTGGTGGGTTGATGAAATTATATAGCGTAGGTTATGTGTTTGGGTGCATTGGTGAGGTTGATTTTGGTAGGTTATGCGTTTTGTTGGGTATCATATAAGATTGGTAAGGTTATGTGCTTTAGTTGGTCAGTGACTTTGGATTGTATTGGGCAGATTATGTTTATTGGTGGGATTGTTAGATCGCATTGGGGAGGTTTATGTGTTTTGGGTGGTTTGATGAGATTGGAAAGGGTAGGTTTGAGTTTTAAGTTTAGTTTATTCGCAAATAAAGGCCACTGGCAATCAATACATACAATATACATAGTACAACTTAAGTAAAGTGTCCCATACGATTAACCCATCAAAATAATTTGATAATAATTCGTTTAATGTTAGAAGAACAGAATGTACTGAATAACGGCAACCCTATCTAAAAGGATTGAAAGAAACTCATTTGAATGATTAAACTGTCATAAATTCGATTTGAGCGCGCTTATCACAAAAAATTATTGTTGTGAATTAGGAAAATTGTTCATGATAAGTATTAACACAGTTTCCCTATGTACAATGTCATCAAGTCTAAATAGACTGGCACCCTTTCATGGTTGCACTTGCAGTTTAATGATGTCAAACATACTAAGCAATGTTTTTTTTTGTAAACTTTACTTAAAACTATCTAAAGCAAGATAGGGAAAAAATCATTAATCATAAACACTCAGAGATTAAAATTGTTCCAGAAAATCAATTTGTTATTGACATTATGTATTACAGCAGATATCTTTTTCGATATTTTTCTAACAATAATCGTGTTCGTAATAGTCATCAGGCTGTAAAAGTGTCTCATATAATTTCCTCCTTTGTACCAAGAGTATTGTATGTCTTTCTACACTATAGAGGATACAGTGAAAAACACATGGTATTCATTTTCTAGAAATTGAGACCCATCGTTCATAAAACGATGAAAACATTTTCTGTACTCTCTTTCAATACGAAAATGCCTGCCTACCTCTATATCAAGTTTATGACTAGAACTCCTGAATCTTGCTAACGACTTTCTTAGATGCGGAGAAATATCTATGCACAGATATTTCTCCGAATCTAACAAAGAATGAATATGTCTATAGAGATCTCATCTTGAAGAGATGTAAATAATATTTTGAAAGTTTTGAATTGAGTAATCAGATATCCTTGTTATAAATTGTTTTATAAAAGATGTCAACGTTACCAATGTTTTGGGAATACCAAGAATAAGCAAAACCATGGATACTGAGAAATGTTTTAACTTGTGTAGCACAATTGACTCTCCCTATAGCATCATGCAATTTTAACATGTATGTTAAATATTCCGTGAGTCCAACATTTGGAGAATCTTACACCAGTATTTGATTTCTTTTGTATGATAAATCACACATCAAGGCTTTCTCCCACATTCAGTAAGGACAATAGAATTGTTCACAGAACTATTAATGTCTAAAAATGTACGACAAACTTTTATTTGAACCCTTTCAATGACCTCAGAGTAGTTGAAGCCCCAAATCTCTACACCGAATGTAAGAATTGGAGAAATCATACAATCAAAAAGTTTGAAATATTCATCATGTATAGAATAGCCAAACTGACTTTGGTAAAAAATAATTTCAAAAATAGCCTTTTTAGCTAGAGAAACTAATCTAGTTTTACTTGCTGACTATCCTAATGTAGGAGTAAAAAGGCGGCCCTTGTATTTGTACATTGAACAAGTGTCATATTTTTACCATCTAAATACCAATTTTCAATTAAACTTAAAGGACCACCATTTTTAAAAACAATAATCTGAGTTTTCTTAATGTTAATTGATAATTTAGTGCCATGACAAACTTCTGAAAGTTTATTCAGCTGTTGTTGTAAGTTGTTGACCGAATATGCACAATGGGGCAACATCATCAGCGTAGAGTTATACCCCTACAACGTTCGTTAATCAGGGCAGACAACTCCTGAATGAAAAGGTTCAAAAGTGTAGGACTGGTTACGTCCCCTTGTCTCACTCCAATATTGCTCAAAAATGGTTTCTTTCCTACACGTAGGTTTGACTTCAAATTCTAGTACATAGATAAAAGAACATTAACATTTTGCCAATAAGGCATTTTCGAAACAGGACATTGAACAATTTTTCATGGACTACAGAGTCCAAAGCCTTTTGAAAGTCTACATATAAAACATAAAAACGTCCTCCTGGTGAGGAAATGTATTTTTGTACCATGCTCTGTAATGTAAATAGATTATCAATTACTGACTATCCTGCACGGAAGCCAACTTGGTTTTCATCGATCAGATTACATGCATCTACCCATTTATATATTCTATCATTAACAATATAAGCAAAAATCTTATACATGATATTAACAAGTGAAATTCCTCTATAATTTGATGGATCATCAATTGAGCCGGATTAATGTACTGGAATAATTACGCTTTCACACCATGCTTTGGGGAAATTATCAGATTTAAGTACTTTATGAAACAACGAGCTCGATAAGGTTGCAATAAGATCACATGTATATTTGTAAAATTCAACAGCTAGCCCATCTCTATCAGAAGATGTTTCCGCTTTCAATTTGAAAATACTTTCTTTTACTTCATTAAGTGTGATGGGTGCATTTAATGAATACTCGCTTTCTCTTGGACACTATGATTCTTTATCTAAGTGCACTTGGCTGTCTTTATTCAGTAATGCTTTGAAATGATCAATCCACTTATTCATATTTGACTCATGGATAACATCCGAATGATTAAAAGAGAGATTTTCTTTTGTCAAAGACTTCCAAAATTCGACTGGATTGCCTCTACAACTCATTAAATTATCACGTTTCCTCTTTTTATAATCAAATATTCTTCTAGTACATATGATTTTTAAATGTTTTCTAGCCTCTAAATATCTACTAAAGTCGTGCTCATTATCTGTCAATCTAAATTTTCGAAGCAAAGAATATTTTCTGTTTTTTAGCTTCATAACAGGTATACTCCCACCAAAGTTCATTTTAACTTTTACATCGTAAACTATCATGACTTAACTTCATGCAAGTCACAGCATTTATATATATTTGTGAACTCATTGATTGCTAAATTGATATCAACATTTATGTCAATTCTTGTTCATTCGAAGACGCACTTTAATCTTCCTCGAAAGCTTGGTAGAAATATTCTACACGACTGAGGATCCATTCTAATTTTTCAAAGGGAAATAACTCTGTATATGAGTGTCTGGTCATTTACACGGGTTGCCTCCCTTTGACTATAGAAAGAAAGTGTCGAGTTGGTAGGAAAAGGGTCCGAATATCACGTTCAACAATATTAAAAGAACTAACAAATTTAAGAATTGGAGAAGACGCTATATGAAAGTTAACAACACTTTTACCATTGTTAGCTGTACATGTAAAGTTACCATCCGAGTCAGCAAACAAACGACCGTTTAAGATATGAACATCGTTAGTGAAACATAATTCTACCAACGATTTATATTACCAGAAGTGTTATAATGTATGGAGCTTGGTTATTCTGAGGTAAATCAAACTCGGCTGATGTATAGTCAACGTCGAAATTAAAAATATAAGTCAAAGCATCATCGGGTATATAATCAAAAAGGTATTTGGTCTGTGTATTGAAGTCACCAGACAAATGCACATAACAAATGGGTTAAGTATTGTTCACCAACATTCGCCGTCTGTTGCCCTCTATGCATGAATAATAATGACGCGGTATATTTAATACTCGACAGTCTTCCGAACACGACAAAGTATGTCACGATTGGTCTTATTTTTCAGTCGTAAAAATATCCAAACGAAATAAAGTTATATTGGTTGACTGTTGTTCATTACATTATCAATTTTGATAACGTTCAACAGATTGAATTGACGTATGGGCAATGTATCATAACCTCATAACATCAAAATAGCACTTATACAGAACCAGTTGTTTCACATAGACCACGCTCTCGTGGTAACAGTACGTCTTATAAACCACGTGGTCGAAATACGGACCGCTCCGATGATATTTTTTAGACGGGGAATGTTGGCGAACAAATATGTCTTAACTGCTTGACAGTGTGATTTAAAAATAGAATACCATTACGATCCTCTAAATAATTGTATGTTTTAGATCCTTTAGGTGAGACATATGCTACAATAAATATGATATCCATCATGCTCTTTTGACTGTCGGTGTCAACATCTGATTGGCTTACAGCTGCGTTGTTTCCATGACGAGGTCAAGTCACGTAAAGTGTTTAACCTACATTTTCATCCAATGAAAATGCGTCATTTTGAAATTTTCTGTGAGGTTATTTTCCATAAACTACTATCCGAGAGTTCTATCTGGGCTCTATGAGACTATTATCTTTTTGTCAAAATGTTTTCGAAAGCGGTATGAAACAGAAAAAAAACCTAATAAGGTTACAAATACATGATAAATAACTTATCCTTAAAATGTAGTGAAAAAGAAAATAAACTATATATACCCATTACTCTATACAGAATATTGTGACGGGTCCAAATTGAAAGCATCAGCAGACAACACATATACATTATGATAAATAACAATTTCTCTTTGAAATTTAAAAGAAAATATTGTGACAAAAGGAAAACGTGATGGCGACTGAGTAATATCAAGTTGAGAACAGCTTTAATGTGACGTAAGAAATTACGACGTAATCTACGTAAAGGGGTAGTTCAATTTTCTTTTTCCAAATATGGTACGTAATAGAATATCGCCGTTAACTTTTCACGATTTTGTATCAAAAGATACATGTATTCATAACGTTTTCTTCTGCAATTTTTAAGCATTATAGAAAGGATGATGAGTAGTTATAGATTAGATCTACTTGCTTGTTTTCCTTGTTTCTATTATATTGTACATACGTACCTAGAACACACTTTAAGTCCTTTGCATTTCATTTTGATCAGAGTTTTCAAAAAAGTTCAGATGCGCAACAGACGTCCTGACTTTATGTTGTTTGAGTCGTTGTTCTCTTATATCTGTAGGACGAGAGAAATTGGTTTGTAAAACTGGTTTCTGTTAATAGTTGTCACTCCATTGTCATGAGCACACTATATCAATTGGTTTGTTTCGACCAGTGCATGTAAACATGTCTTTCTTAATAGCAGTGCATTGTTTATATATCGAAGATTGAGCAGATCGAAAAATGTGTTCGTATATCAAAAAGAAATTTGAATAAAAAGATAAAGCCAAAACAATCTTCTTCGCTTGATTTCCTAACCTAAATATGTAGTGTGAAAATAATAAATTTCTACTTATATGTACCACTTTCTATAGACATGTCACTTAAATAAACATTTTACTCACAAAACGCTTCGTACAGCAAAAATAGAATTCCATGATGTCTTTACTGTGCTACTTAGGGAAATAATGACTCTCGTTTGTTTGAACAGCCTCCTGTGTTTGACAAATATGACGGAAGGACAAGTAGATTGGACGACAGTCACAGTGACAGGTCCCGAGACAGTATTGGTGACAGCGGTAAAGGAGGCAGTGATGAAGATGCGCAACAAGAAAGTACTTTTACTTTTTATGTCTAAGTAGTAGTAGTAGGTGGTAGTGGTGGTATTGGTGGGTAGTGGTGGTAGGTGGTAGTGGTGGGTAGTGGTGGTAGTGTTGGTAGGGGTAGTGGTGGTAGGTGGTAGTGGTGGGTAGTGGTGGTAGTGTTAGGTAGGTGGTAGTGGTGGGTGGTGGGTGGTAGTGGTGGCATTGGTGGTAGTGGTGGCAGGTGGCAGCGGTGGGTAGTGGTGGTGAAGTGTTGGTAGGGGTAGTGGTGGGCAGTGGTGCAGTGGTGGCAGGTGCAGGCGGTGGCAGGTGCGGTGGCAGTGGTAGTGGTGGCATTGGTGGGTAGTGGTAGGTGGTATGGTGGCAGTGGTGGCAGGTGGTATGGTAGGTGGTAGTGGTGGGTAGTGGTAGGTGGTAGTGGTGGGTAGTGGTGGTAGGTGGTAGTGGTGGTAGTGGAGGTAGTAGTGGTGGTAGTGGTGGTAGTAGTGGTGGTAGTGGTGGTAGTGGTGGGAAGTGGTGGTAGGTAATTGGTGGTAGTAGGTGGTAGTGTTGGTAGTGGTGGTAGGTGGTAGTGGTGGTAGGTGGTAGTGGTGGTAGGTGGTAGTGGTGGTAGTGGTGGTAGTTGTGGAAGGTGGTGGTAGTGGTGGTAGTGGTGGTAGTGGTGGTAGTGGTGGTAGTGGTGGTAGTGGTGGTAGTGGTGGTAGTAGTGGTAGAGGTGGTAGTGGTGGTAGGTAGTAGTGGTGGTAGGTGGTAGTGGTGGTAATGGTGGGAGGTGGTAGTGGTGGGTAGTGGTTGTAGGTGTTGGTGATGGTAGTGGTAGTGGTGGTAGTGGTTGTAAGTGGTAGTGGTGGGTAGTGGTGGTAGTGGTGGTAGTTGTGTTAGGTGGTGATAATGGTGGTAGTGGTGTGGTAGGTGGTAGAGGTGGTAGTGCTGGTAGTGCTGGTAGGTGGTAAAGGTGGTAGTGGTGGTATGTGGTAGTGGTGGTAGTTGTGGTAGGTGGTGATAATAGTGGTAGTGGTGAAAGTAGGTGGTAGAGGTGGTAGTCGTGGTAGTGGTGGTAGGTGGTAGAGGTGGTAGTGGTGGTAGTGGTGGTAGGTGGTAGTGGTGGTAGTGGTGGTAGGTGATAGTGGTGGTAGGTGGTAGTGGTTGTAGTGGTTGTTGTGGTAGGTAGTGAAAATGGTGGTAGTGGTGGTAGTGGTGGTAGTGGTGGTAGGTGGTTATGGTGGGTAGTGGTGGTTGTGGTGGTAGTGGTGGTAGGTGGTAGTGGTAGTAGGTGGTATAGGTGGTTGTGGTGGTAGTGGTGGTAGTGGTGGTAGTGGTG
>OX401408.1:9290679-9414610 GCA_947846245.1 Cerastoderma edule | reverse complement strand
TGGTAGTGGTGGTAGTGGTGGTAGTGGTGGTAGTGGTGGTAGGTGGTTATGGTGGGTAGTGGTGGTAGGTGGTAGTGGTGGTAGGTTTTCGTGGTGGGAAGTTGTTGTAGGTGGCAGTGGTGGGTTGTGGTGGTAACTGGTAGTGGTGGTAGGTGGAAAGTGGTAGTGGTGGTAGTGTGTGTAGTGGTGGTAGGTGGAAATGGTGTGTTAGTGGTAGTGGTAGTAGGTGGTAGTGGTGGTAGGTGGTAGTGGTGGTGGTGGTGGGTAGTGGTGGTAGGTGTTAAGTGGTAGTGGTGGGTAGAGGTGGTAAGTGGTAGGTGGTAGTCCTTGGTAGTGATTGGTAGTGGTGGTAGTGGTAGTGGTAGTGGAATTGGTGATAGTGGTGGAAGGTGGTAGTGGTGGTAGGTGTGAAAGGTGGTAGTAGTTGTGGTAGGTGGAAGTGGTGGTAGGTGGTGGTAGTGGTGGTAGGTGGTAATGGTGGGTAGTAGTGGTAAGTGGTAGTGGTGGTAGATGTGGAAGGTCGTAGTAGTTGTTGTAGGTGGTAGTGGTTGTAGGTGGTGGTAGTGGTGGTAGGTGGTAATGGTGGGTAGTAGTGGTAAGTGGTAGTGGTGGTTAGTTGTAGTGGTGGTAGTGGTGGTAGTTGGTAGAGGTGGTAATAGTGGTTGTGGTGGTAGTGGTGGTAGTAGTGGTGGTAGTGGTGGTAGTGGTCGGAAGTGGTGGTAGGTAATTGGTGGTAGTGGTGGTAGGTGGGTAATGGTAGTAGGTGGTAGTAGTTGGTAGTGGTGGCAGTGGTGGTGGTAGATGGTTGTGGTGGTAGTAGTGTTGGGTAGGTGGTAGCGTTTAATAGTGTTTGTTTGTGTTTGGTAGTGGTGTGTAGTGGTGTGTAGTGGTGTGTAGTAGTGGTGGGTAGTGTTTGGTAGTGGCGGGTAGTGGTGGGTAGTGGTGGGTAGTGGTGGGTAGTGGTGGGTAGTGGTGGGTAGTGGTGGGTAGTGGTGGGTAGTGGTGGGTAGTGGTGGGTAGTGGTGGGTAGTGGTGGGTAGTGGTGGGTAGTGGTGGGTAGTGGTGGGTAGTGGTGGGTAGTGGTGGGTAGTGGTGGGTAGTGGTGGATAGTGGTGGTAGTAGGTGGATGTAGGTTGTAGTGATGGTAGGTGGAAGTAGGTGGCAGTAGGTGGTAGTAAGTGGTAGTTGTGATAGTGGTGGTAGGTGATAGGTGTGGTAGGTGGTAGTAGTGGTAGTGGTGGTAGATGGTTGTGGTGGTATGTGGTCGTAGTGGTGATAGTAGTGGTAGGTGGTAGTGGTGGTAGGTGCGCAATGGTGGTAGGTGGTAGTAGTGGTGGTAGGTGGTGGTGTTTGGTAGTGTTTGGTAGTGGTGGTTAGTGGTGGGTAGTGATGGGTAGTGATGGGCAGTGGTGGGTAGTGGTGGGTAGTGGTGGGTTGTTTAGGGTAGTGGTGGGTAGTGGTGGGTAGTGGTGGGCAGTGGTGGGTAGTGGTGGTAGTAGGTGGATGTAGGTTGTAGTGATGGTAGGTGGAAGAAGGTGGCAGTAGGTGGTAGTAAGTGGTAGTTGTGATAATGGTGGTATGTGGTAATGGTTGTAGTAGTGGAAGGTGGTAGGTGGTGGTGGTGGTAGTGGTGTGTAATGGTGGAAGGTGGTAGTGGTAGGTAGTGGTTGTAGGTGGAAGTGGTGGGTTGTGGTGGTAAATGGTAGTGGTGGTAGGTGGTGGTGGTGGTAGTGGTGTGTAGTGGTGGTAGATGGTAGTGGTGGTTTGTTAGTTGCAGGTGGTTGTGGTGTTGTGGTGGGTAGTGGTGGTAGGAGGTAGTGTTGTGTGTGTGGTAGTCGTGGTAGGTGGTAGGTGGTAGGTGGTAGTGGTGGCAGTGGTTGGTAGTGGTGGTAGTGGTGGTAGTGGTTGGTAGTGGTGGTAGTGGTTGGTAGTGGTGGTAGTGGTGATAGTTGGTAGTTGTGGGTAGTGATGGGTAGTTGTGGTAGGTTTTTGTAGGTGCTAGTAGGTCGTAGTAGGTAGTCGTAAGTGGAAGTGATCGTAGTGGTGGTAGGTAGTAGGTGGTAGTGGTGGTAGGTGGAAGTGGTGGTAGTAGGTGGTAGTAGGTGGTAGTAGGTGGTAGTGGTGGTAGTGGTGGGTAGTGGGGGGTAGTGGTGGGTAGTGGTGGTAGTGGTGGTAGTGGTGGTAATTAGTAGTGGTGGTACGTGGTAGGTTGTTGAAGTAGTTGGTAGTAAGTTGTATTAGGTGGTAGTAGGTGGTAGTAAGTGGTATTAGGTGGAAGTGGTGGTAAGTGGTAGTGGTTTTAGTGGTTGTAGTGGTGGAAGGTGTTAGTGGTTGTAATGGTGGTAGTGGTGGTAGATGGTAAAAGGTGGTAGTGGTTAAAGTGGTGGTAAGTGGTAGAGGTTGTCGTGGTGGTAGGTGGTAGTGGTTTTAGTGGTGGTAAGGATGGGTAGTTGTGGTAGGTGGTAGTAGTGGGTAGAGGTGGTAGGTGGTAGAGTTGGGTAGTGGTGGTAGGTGGTATAGGTGGGTTTTGGTGGTAGGTGGTAGGTGGTAGTGGTGGGAAGTGGTGCTAGGTAATTGGTGGTAGTATTGGTAGGTGGTAGTGGTTGTAGTGGTGGTAGGTAGTAGAGGTTGTAGTGGTGGTAGTGGTGGTAGGTGGTAGAGGTGGTAGTAGTGGTAGTGGTGGTTATGGTTGGTAGTGGTGGTAGGTGGTAGTGGTGGTAGGTGGTAGTGGTGGGTAGTGGTGGTAGTTGGTAGTGTTTGGTAGTGTTTGGTAGTGTTTGGTAGTGTTTGGTAATGATTGTATTAGTGGAAGGTGGTAGTGGTTGTAGTGGTGGTAGTGGTGTGTAGTGGTGGAAGGTGGTAGTGGTGGGTAGTGGTTGTAGGTGGTAGTGGTGGGTTGTGGTGGTAAATGGTAGTGGTGGTAGGTGGTGGTGGTGGTAGTGGTGGGTACTGGTGGTAGGTGGTAGTGGTGGGTAGTTAGTTGCAGGTGGTTGTGGTGGGTAGTGGTGGTAGGAGGTAGTGGTGTGTAGGTGGAAGTGGTGGTAGGTGGTAGTGGTGGTAGTGGTTGGTAGTGGTGGGAAGTGGTGGTAGTGGTGATATTTGGTAGTTGTGGGTAATGGTGGGTAGTTGTGGTAGCTGGTAGTAGGTGCTAGTAGGTCGTAGTAGGTAGTCCTAAGTGGAAGTGATGGTAGTGGTGGTAGGTGGTAGGTGGTAGTGGTGGGTAGTTAGTTGCAGGTGGTTGTAGTGGGTAGTGGTGGTAGGAGGTAGTGGTGTGTAGGTGGAAGTGGTGGTAGGTGGAAGTGGTGGTAGTAGGTGGTAGTAGGTGGTAGTGGTGGTAGTGCTGGGTAGTGGTGGGAAGTGGTGGCTAGTGGTGGTAGTGGTGGGTATTGGTGGGTATTGGTGGGTAGGTGTGGGTAGTGGTGGCTAGTGGTGGGTAGTGGTGGGTAGTGGTGGTAAGTGGTATTGGTGGGTAGTGATGGATATTGGTGGGTAGTGGTGGGTAGTGATGGTTATTGGTGGGTAGTATTAGGTAGTGGTGGTAAGTGGTAGTGGTGGGTAGTGATGGGTATTGGTGGGTATTGGTGGGTACTGGTGGCTAGTGGTGGGTAGTGTTGGCTAGTGGTGGTAAGTGGTAGTCGTGGTAGTGGTGGCTAGTGGTGGCTAGTGGTGGCTAGTGGTGGGTAGTCGTGGTAGTGGTGGCTAGTGGTGGCTAGTGGTGGGTAGTGTTGGCTAGTGGTGGTAAGTGGTTGTGGATGGTCTTGGTGGGTAGTGATGGGTAGTGATGGCTGGTGGTGTGTAGTGGTGGCTAGTGGTGGGTAGTGTTGGCTAGTGGTGGTAAGTGGTAGTGGTGGTAGTGGTGGCTAGTGGTGGCTAGTGGTGGCTAGTGGTGGTAAGTGGTAGTGGTGGTAGTGGTGGGTAGTGATCGGTAGTGATGGCTAGTGGTGGCTAGTGGTGGGTAGTGGTGGGTAGTGTTGGCTAGTGGTGGTAAGTGGTAGTGGTGGTAGTGGTGGGTAGTGGTGGTAAGTGGTAGTGGTGGTAGTGGTGGGTAGTGGTCGGTTTGAGACATAATGAAACCAGGAACAGGAGTTTTATCAGCATGAATGTACAAAGTCAAGGCTATATTGCCTTATAAAGATGTGACATTAGTATTTACAAAAAACATACCGTGCATTTTGATGGTATAAATGATATAACTCATAATTACTCATTATCTTGCTGTCTAAGTCTTTGTCTTCATACGTAATTTTCATATGTTGATTAAACATAAGGTAAGATGATGTTATATACAAATGAGAGAAGAATTTACGGTGACTGAGGCCTTATTTATTTTCAAGATTTCATCGCAACCCACTGTGACAAGAGACCAAAGGAGATAATCAAAGTGTCTGCACCACATTCCATGGCAGCAGAATCGATATATCGACCCACACTTATAGAACATGTACAAGAACCCACAACGTCATCACATAGACATTCGTTTCACAAACAATCCCAATTAACAACGAACAGTAATCCTCTTTATTATATGGATGATCAATTCACAGTAGGAAGTTACCATATCAGCCGACAGTCACCTATAGTGGATATGTTACAGAGAACCGCGAGGAATGGAACGCTGTCAGCGGAAATCAAACAGGGCGACACTATGCTTGACATTGATGTATGAATGACTAGGCTGTTATGTTTTTAAGTAGGATGCAACACCACCCTTTGTCCATTGGAATCCATATATACTCATTCAGAACTCAGAATGTTTTTTTAAGTACATAAAGGCCTCCGGCTCAAAAAACTAATTATAAGGATTGTCCGTTTTCAATGTTGTGATGCTTACTCATGAGACAATACTACACTTGCACTTTTACATTGATACACAGGCAATAGAAAATAGAGCATAGTCCAGTCATCCTATGAAAAAAATGGACTCAACCGTCAGCTAATTGCAACAGAAACGATTCCTCTTTTAAAGTTATCATGAATGTATAAGAGATGACAGACAAAAAGTCCTTATTGCTACTTTCAGGCGTTTTGGAATAAATAGTACATCTGCGTATATCTACCTAAAATGGTACAAACCCCCACAATTCACACACAAATGATGTTTTGATAAGCGGTATAATCTATCTACTTGTTTATATATCATTCAGATTGTTTTGCCTTCAAAAATTGATTTATTCCAATAAATTGTAAATTAAAAGGGGTCATTTAAATACCATGCAAAGTATCGGAATCCATATGTGCTTATATACTCTAAAAAAAACAGAAATATGTGACACAAACAATACAATATTTTTATATGTTATTCTTGAGGTTTTGCATTTGATTGTTAAACCTAAGAAACAGTGAATGAAATGAAAGAAGAAACATGGTGGGAAAAGCAGAAAAGTAGTACAATTCCATTGCCCTTCTCTCACTATGTACCAGCTTTTCAAAATTAAGTGTACGCTCGTTGGATTACAACTAAACGTGGAATATCCTAAGTGCGATAAAAAGGGAATGCCTAAATTCAATTTTGAGGGTTCTTTAATTCGCTTAAAACATAGAACAGATATTCATTCAAGGTCAATATCGGGTGTGACATCCACTAGTAGCAACACATGCACGACATCTGACAGGCATACTAGAGATAACACGGCGAACTGCTGCTCTTGGAATCTGCTGCCATTCTCCCTGAAGTGGGACACCAAATACCTGAAGATTTGCTGGTGCAGGGTAACGTACACGGAATCTCCTTCCCAAAACATGCCTTGCATGCTAAATGGGCGAGAGGTCTGGTGATTTCGCACGTCAATGGAATGGCACTATGCTCTGTTGCCTGACCAAGTTAATCACAACATGAGCTCTGTAGGGTCAGGCATTATCATCTTGGAAGACAAAGTTTCGACCAATCCTACGTGTCAAAGGAACAACAACAGGACACAAAACTTCATCAACATATCGCTGTTCATTCAAGGTGTGTGAAGCTGGCTATGGAGACTATTAAAAATATCGGCTGTATCTTGCGATTGGAGACGTTACTCTCGTTGTAAACATGGACTTCTGTGCATGGTTAGTTGTGGGGAATGTAGGGAAATAGGTTGCAGCAGTATTTAAGTTCCTAATGATGAAGGCATGCAAGGACTATAACATTAACAACCCAACACGTGGATATGTACATGTAACCATGTGTGATATCTTTTTACTATTTAGTCAGTAACTTCAGTGCTTTGATCTTTTATATATTGTTTTATATACAACAAATAAAGCTACACTTGTCTTATTGATAGTATCTTTATGCTTTCTAGTACATTGAAACTAGTTTTGATGTGTTTTGGTTTATTGAAAGTGTCTTATTTGGTACAGAAAGCTGTGTAAAATATATTTAGAAAGCGCTTCCAGGGGGGTACTGCTTATATACCCTGTTGTATAAAGATGTCAACGATTTATCACAAACAGAATTTTGAAAGTGGTTTTATATGCTGTCATAACTCATTTGCTTAATGATTCACAAGATTTAACAGTAACTGTATAGAGTATTGAACCAACAATGAAAAACATATTTTGTCAAAATGGCATAATTCGGACAAAAACGGCAAAATAGCCCTCATGTTAAATAGCTATTTGAACTACTTTCCCCTTCTCTGAGGACTTTTTTCCTATGCTACAAGAGACCTTATAGAAGACAATCCACAAAAAATTACTTGTGAAGGAATTTGTTTGAGGTTGACCCCTTATTTCGGCTAGGATGACTGGCCTGCATATATAAAACAAATATCCAGCCTGCTCGGAATTCGTCCTCGATTGTCTGTTGGTTTTGTCCATATTTACCAATATCCAATTCAGACCTGGCTGAATTTTTTTCGCAAGCTAGATATTTGTTTTTTCAAACGTCATACATCGAATTCCAAGCTAGCTAGCAATTTGTTAGCGAATGTCAGTTTGTTTTGTCCATGTTCACAAATGCCTAATCAAGAGCTGGATGTTCATTCCCTAACAGCTAGATATTCATTTGTTAAAATCTCTTGACGAATTCCAAGCTGTCTGTTCCACTTGTACATATTTATGAATACTTAATCCAGAGCTGGTTGTTCGCTGCCAACTAGATGTTCGTTTCTATAACATTTGATATATACAGTCGCCAGCTAGCTTAGAATTCGATGCGAACTGTACATTCGATTTGTCCATATTCACGAATACCCAATCCAGAGCTGGCTAGTTATTCGCTCCAGGCTAGACATTTGTTTATAAGACATCATGATATCCAATTTCCAGACTGCTTATAATTTGAGGCCAACTGTACATTTGAGTGCTTCATGAATACCCAATCCAAAGCTGGCTGTTTATTCGCTTCTGGCTAGATATTCGTTTGCTAAAGATCATATACTTAATTGCCAGCCAGTTCGGTATTCGCTGCCAATTATTTATTCGGCATGGTCATTCTTATTAATGAATAATTTGTAACCCCCATTCTTTGCTTCATAAGTGCCCACTTTATTCCCAACGTCGAGTCAGCAAATTATTGTAACCTTTTTGGGTTTTGAATATCCAATTCCCAATATCCAAACTCTAGCCAACATCACACACCTGTTCATTCAGGTTTCGAGGAACACGAACAAGTTCGGTTCTTCTATTGTAAGAAACACCTCCCCAGATCATAATGCTCCCCCGCCAGAAGATTCATGCTCCAAGATAATGTTGCATTTGTATCTCTCTCCGCGCCGACGCTATATACGTCTACGTCTTCTTTCAAACCATAACCACATTTTATTCTACCTATTGTCTTAGAACTTCTCATAAGGGCCTGCTCAAAAACTTGATCAGTTGAAACTATTGCCGATGCGAGATCGCTTTGAGAAACCATATGGTTTCCTTCATATAAATGTTGAAATCTGGACTCTGTAGGTAATGTTTGACGTTAGTTTGAAGATAACATAGGAAGATAACAAAGATCTTGACTGAGGCTACGTTTCTCTGATGGCCTGAATATACACTTCTCAGCAATACAATCATTTGGCTTTAATACACGTGTGTAGTAGGTCAGCCATTGTTTATATATGAAACACAACTTTAAAATACGATTTGACAAACAAAGAGCTTCTTTTTAAGTTTGTCCTACACCTTTTGAAAACTACTTCACCATAAACTTCTTCAACTGGTTTTTCTTCTTACATAAGGTTTTCATACGATCTAACTAACGTTTTATCATTTCATTGGGTTCAACCTTGCTAAAGGTTCCAGTCTTTGGTTTGGAAGTCCCGGTAATGCTTTTAACTTCATGTATTACAACTTATTCTCAAATCAATGCAGTATTAAAAGAAATTCCCATAAGTATTACATTTACAGAATTATTCAGTAGGAAATGGCCGCAAGTTGCTCTGGAAATAACCGTGTCATTGAACATGTGAATCACCGCATTTTGAGAAATTCTGATAGTCCTGATTCTTCCATTTATTGTCCAAAACAACGGAAGAAGATCAAAATTGTATGGAATCCACATCTCTTGATCGTACTATCCATTTTTACCTGCAAATGGAAAATAGATAAAAAGGCATTTATCATCACATGTGCGTTGATTTTGTCTGCAGCATTTTAATAGTGGTACTATTCTGTTAACATCCCTGCAAATGAAAATATTAAATCAAACACAACCACGCTTGCTTTATCTTACTTTGATTGAAGGTTGTACTTTAGCGTAATTCAC
Organism: Cerastoderma edule; assembly: GCA_947846245.1. Lineage (NCBI taxonomy): Eukaryota > Metazoa > Mollusca > Bivalvia > Cardiida > Cardiidae > Cerastoderma > Cerastoderma edule. Next base: position 9,405,933 of record OX401408.1, on the reverse strand, counting down.
CTTAATTTTCATAGTTCATACAACATATGTATTAATGATAAATAATAATAAAATAAAGTTATAAGAAGAAAAAATGTGACTATAATGATATTTTTATCATACAATATGTAATAGATGCACCTTCAGAGTACAATCGCCACCAGATTATATTTGCCGACGATTTTTATCTCATCCACATTTATTCTTCATCTTTAACCTCCAATTCATTATATTTTGCGATAGATTAAGAAACTTAGCAAATGTAAAAATCAATTTAACAAATCATAAATAGATTAATTTCATTATTTGCAAAAAATAATTTAAGAATTAAATAATCTAAGCATATGAATATGATCGATTTAATAAAGTGGGTAAGAGAAACGTGTTGTTTGCGTCAAATCATTGTCTACAGTGGCCCTTATTGGCCACTGTAGTTTAAAAACACGAACAGCTATTCCAAGGTTAATATTTCATATTCATTTTACATATTTGTCATTTTAAGGTGCATTTTTGTCATTTTATTCATGTTTAAAGATATATTTGAGTGTGAATGGTCATTAAATCGATGTTTTGGTCGAAATTAAGTAAAACAAATTACCCACCAAAACCCATTACAAAGCATTATGCAGGCTATTTCAAAAATAATTTTTCTTTAAAAATGTATTCATGAACATAGAATTATGTTTTTTTTATCAGAAAAGGACAGATAGAAATGATAATAAGCTAAACTTACCCTTTCATGCGACTTTCAAAAGCAAGTTGACCTCGAAATTTACCGATGACAGTTCACGCTATGCACTTTTCTATGGTGGTACCTTCGAACCATGCAAAAACTCGCACTTTTCAAAAAGTTTAAGTGCATTTTTCAGTATTTTCCCCTGGTGGGATTTCTGAGGACTTTTTATATGTTATAAAGGAAGTGTGTAGCTATAATAAAATCACAAATTCGTTTCTGTTGCAATTAGTTGAGGGTTGACTTACAGATTGACTGGACTATAACCCTTTATTCTCCCCCGCGACGTCACAGCGATCTTTCCATCGCTACTGTAGGCTAGGCTTACACGTGTCATTAATTTGGAGGTGGAGCCTAAAACTACCTATTCATGCGCATACGTGATCCCAGAGTAATAGTGTCATAGAGCCCAGATAGAACACTCGAATAGTAGTTTAAGGAAAATAAACCAACAATAAATTTCAAATTGACGCATCCTCATTGGATAAAAATGTAGGTTAAACACTAATAAAAAAAATTGCTTTTTGCTTTCTGTTTTTGGGGTATCCCTTTAGGGCCTCACTATTTTGGGAGACAGGGCCTCTCATGCGTGTTTCCTGTCCTTAAATGAAAGGTATTTATCTAAACTATAAGTGTGCGCATGTATTGTGCTTTTATACAAAAGTACACAATCTGGCCTTTTTTGGCTCATACAGCTCCAACTAATTAATGTACTAAATTGCTACAAGATAATAATTTCGTTATATTTGAAGCAAACTATTAATCAATATGAAATACATGTAGGTAATCGTATTAAGACACGTACACTTGATTATGCAATGAAAACCGGCGGTCGACTTACTACAATTACTCAGGAATCCTTTAAACCGTATTTGATTTGATTAAAAGGTATCTCATTCATGTTTGTTATGGACACACCCACACCCACACACCCCAACACACACACCCACCCACACACCCCCAACACACACAGCCAAACACACCACTACACAAACTCCCAACACACACACACCCCAACACACACACCAACACCGCCCCCACCCCCCATCCCCCCAACACACCAACACATACACACCCATGCACATACACACACCCTCATCCCCACACACACCCCACACACAAACACCTGCACACACAAAAGGTGTCCATGCAAATGCACATGTACATGCTCAACTACATGTGTATTTCATATGTTTTCTTTTAGAAAAGATATTTACATTGGTATATATGTGTGTGCACATAATTTGATATGTCAAATTGTATAGTTAATAGTGTTTTATAAATTCATTAGTGTAAATATCAACAAGAGTTTTTATTTATTTCACTCGTCTGTGAGCACAATGCTCCTCACGGTCTTCATGAATGATTGCTGCCTACATTACGATACTTAACTGTGGGAGTACGCTTACTTCATAAAACCCAACTTTGCGGCTTCTGCCACATACTTTAGAGGGGAAAAAACTATGCCTGTATGACAAAAGGATAAATTCCTCCTGGTGAGCAATCTATTCCTTGTCACAATGATTTCTACCTCATATATTATCTTTTCAATTATTGTTGACTTTAGATTGGCCCAGTCACAAGTACTCTAAATTAACAATGGATGGGGGACCACGTGGTCAGATTTGAAAAAATTGGCCTCCGAACACTCGCTTCAGGTTTTCAAGCAGGTCCATCTTCTTTATTACATGTACATACTGTTTTTTCATCGGATACCGCCTATCATTAGGCCACTTTTAAGGCCAATAAAAAGCAGTTTCAGTGAGTAACATCAGTTTTCGTCTGGACGGCCTAATAACCGAGATCACTCATGGAGTGTTTCGCGATTTCCTATATCGTATTTAATTGTTCTCAAATCTGACCACATGACCCCCCAACATTGAATTAAGGTACCAGCAAAGCCCACTACAGCGAGGAATTCAAAGTAAAATACTGTACAACCTAGGCGAAGATGAAAGGGCATGTTAGGGGGACAAAACAAAAGTCAATCAGGAACATTAGAGTGGCGCTGTGTAAATTTGCTTTTAAAGAAAGAATATCGTTCACGCATAATATAACATAATTATTTATGTAGTTCATCCACATTGAAAAAGAAGTAATTATTCAAAATGTATGTAATTGTATTTTTGATTATTGACCTGTATATATATTGTATGTTTATTTTGTTTGTATTGTTAAAATGACTATACACATGTGTGGTGGTCAAATAAAAGATATCTATCTATCTATGTGTAAACCTAATTATTAACATCGATTGTGAAACAAGTTTTTACAACTAAGATATATCACTCTCGATTCTGCATCGGGCGCTGTGTAAACTTACTTATTTACATAAATTGTGAAACAAGTTCTTACAACATAAATAAATCACTCTGGATTTTACATCGGGCGATGTGTAAACTTATTTATAAACATCGATTGTGAAACTAGTTCTTACAATTTTAATCAATCACTCTCGATTCTGGATCGGGCGCTGTGTAAACTTACTTATTTACATCGATTGTGAAACAAGTTTTTACAACTTAAATAAATCACTCTCAATTCTGCATCGGGCGCTATGTAAACTTATTTATTTACATCGATTGTGAAACAACTTCTTCAACTTAAATAAATCACTCTCGATTCTGCATCGGGCGCTGTGTAAACTTATTTATTTACGTTAATTATGAAAGAAGTGTTCTTACAACTTAAATAAATCACTCTCGATTCTGCAACGGGCGCTGTGTAAACTTATTTATTTACATCGATTGTGAAACAAGTTCTTACACCTTAAATAAATCACTCTCGATTCTGCATCGGTCGCTGTGTTTACTTACTTATTTACATCGATTGTGAAACAAGTTCTTATAACTTAGATGAATTAATCTGGATTCTTCATCGGGCGCTGTGTAAACTTATTTATTTACATCGATTGTGAAACAAGTTCTTACAACTTAAATTTTTCAATCTTGATCCTGCATCGGGCGCTGTGTAAACTTATTTATTTAAATCGATTGTGAAACATGTTCTTACAACTTAGATAAATCACTTTCGATTCTGCATCGGGGGCTGTGTAAACCTATTTATTTACATCGATTGTGAAAAAAGTTCTTACAACTTAAATAAATCACTCTCGGTTCTGCATCGGTCGCTGTGTAAACCTATTTATTTACATCGATTGTGAAAGAAATTCTAACAACTTAGATATATCACTGTCGATTCTGCATCGAGCACTGTGTAAACTTATTTATTCACATTTATAGAAAAACAACTTCTTACAACTTAAATAAAACACATTCGATTCTGCATCAGGTGCTGTGTAAACTCAATTATTTATATCGATTGTGAAACAAGTTCATACAACTTAAAAAAATCTCTATCGGTTCTGCATCCGGCGATTTGTAAACTTATTTATTTACATCGATTGTGAAACAAGTAATTACAACTTAAAAAATCACTATCAATTCTGCATCAGGCGCTGTGTAAACTTATTTATTCACATCGATTGTGAAACAAGTTCTTACAACTTAAGTAAATCACTCACGATCCTGCATTGGGCGCTGTGTAAATTTATTTATTTATATCGATTGTAAAACAAGTTCTTACAACTTAAATAAACCACTTTCGATTCTGCCTCGGGCGCTGTGTAAACTTATTTATTAACACCGATTGTGAAACATGTTCTTACAACTTAGATATATCACTCCCAATAATGCATCGGGTGCTGTGTAAACTTATTTATTTACACCGATTGTGAAAGACGTTCTTACAACTTAGATAAATCACTCTCGATTCTGCATCGGACGCTGTGTAAGCTTACCTATTTTCATCGATTGTGAAAGAAGTTCTTACAACTAAGATTTATCACTATTGATGCTCTTGAATTTATGTGTACACATGTTTAAACGAGACTACACGTGGAACATATATTTAAAGTGTTGAAACGGTTATCTTTATTTTGATAAGAACAGGCGTACAGGTTGTCGGGTACATTCGAATACATAAATGTAGACGGTGTGTGTAACAAGAGCTAATTTTCACCACAATAATACAAACATACCGTAGCATGACACATCAGACAATTTAAAGTACCTTGCATAAAGTTATGATTAATCCACGAACCATTCTAATCGACTATGCGACGTGAATAGGCATATATATACACAATCAAGGACTGCCAAAGTGTCCAATTTCTTTTGAAAAAACTACATGTTCGAGATTCTCTGATACACTTCTTATACGTTACCCCGTATTCAATAAAACCTTTATTTGGCACATCTGTTGTAGAAGAAACCATCTGGACAAACGGATGGATTGCTAGTAAAGAGTAATTGCTCCTTTTATCAGAATGGCGAAGTTCTTAAATCAGTAGAAAACTGTTTTTTCGTTTTCCCTTTTTCGTCTGGTATAGCTCTCAGTTTGGACAAATTAACAACTCCCATATGAAGAAAAGAGTTAAACCCACATTGAAGGTAAGCGATTAAGGCCATCCAAATCGACCCGTAACTTAAAACACATTACCAAACAATTATGACATTTGACCACGTATTGCAGACAAATCTGGAAAGCATTGTGGGAAAGGAGAAGTTGCTTGTAACGAGCAATCTTTCCTTTTCCCGCAATGTTTTCTGTCCAATCAAAAGATTATTTACCAATTTCATCACATTTGAAAATGTCTTCAAAATGTCGTCTGCAAACTCTTTCAATTTGGGACGGTAAAAAAATAGTGTTTGGTAAAGGATTAACAACCCTTTAACACAGATTTCTATTACAGACAACTCGAAGATCAATCGGCAGTATTTTCGAATTCAAGTCCACAGTATAACTAAAATACAAGTCCACCGTATAACTCGAATCCAAGTTCACAGTATGACTCGAATACATGTCCAGAGTATGACTCGAATACAAGTCCAGAGTATGACGCGAATTCAAGTCCACAATATAACTCGAATACAACTTCACAGTATAACTCGAATAGAAGTCCACAGTATAACTCGAATAAAAGTCCACAGTATGACTCGAATCCAAGTCCACAGGATAACTCGAATACAAGTCCACGGTATAACTCGAATACATGTCTAGAGTATGACTCGAATACAAGTCCACAGTATGACTCAAATACAAGTCCACAGTATACCTCGAATACAAGTCCACGGTATAACTCGAATAGATGTCTAGAGAAGAACTCGAATACAAGTCCATAGTATAACTCAAAAACATGTCCACAGTATAACTCGAATAGAAGTCCACAGTATAACTCGAATACAAGTCCACAGTATAATCCAAATAGAGGTCCACAGTATAACTCGAATACAAGTCTAGAGTATAACTCGAATACAAGTCTAGAGTATAACTCGTTTAACTGTCCAGAGTATAACTCGAATACAAGTTCACAATATAACTCGAATACAAGTCTAGAGTATAACTCGAATACATGTCCACAGTTTAACTCTAATACAAGACCACAGTATAACTCGAATACAAGTCCACAGAATAACTCGAATACAAGTCCACGGTATAACCCATATACAAGTGAACAGTATAACTCGAATACAAGTCTAGAGTATAACTCGAATACAAGTCTAGAGTATAACTCGTATACATGTCCAGAGTATAACTCGAATACAAGTCCACAATATAACTCGAATACAAGTCCACAGTATAACTCGAATACAAGTCCACAGTATAACTCAAATACATGTCCACAGTATAACTCGAATACAAGTCCACAGTATAACTCGAATACAATTCTAGAGAATAACTCGAATACAAGTCCACAGTATAACTCGAATACGAGTCCACAATATAACTCGGATACAAGTCCACAGTATAACTCGAACATATGTCCACAGTATAACTCGAATACAAGACCACAGTATAACTCGAATACAAGTCTACAGTAAAACTCGAAAACATGTCCACAGTATAACTCGAATACAAGTCAACTGTACAACTCGAATACAAGTCCACAGTATAACTCGTATACATATCCACAGTATAACTCGAATACATGTCCACAGTATAACTCGAATACAAGTCTAGAGTATAACTCGAATACAAGTCCACAGTATAACTCAAATACATGTCTAGAGTACATGTATAACTCGAATACAAGTCTCGAGTATAACTCGAATACAAGTCCACAGTATAACTCGTATACATATCCACAGTATAAATCGAATACATGTCCACAGTATAACTCGAATACAAGTCTAGAGTATAACTCGAATACAAGTCCACAGTATAACTCAAATACATGTCTAGAGTATAACTCGAATACAAGTCTCGAGTATAACTCGAATACAAGTCCACAGTATGACTCAGATACAAGTCTAGAGTATAACTCGAATACAAGTCCACAGTATGACTCGAATACAAGTCCAGAGTATGACTCGAATACAAGTCCACAGTATAACTCGAATACAAGTCCACAGTATGACTCGATTTCATGTCCACAGTATGACTCAAATACAAGTCTAGAGTATAAATCGAATACAAGTCCACAGTATGACTCGAATACAAGTCCAGAGTATGACTCGAATACAAGTCCACAATATAACTCGAATACAAGTCCACAGTATGACTCGATTTCATGTCCACAGTATGACTCAAATACAAGTCCAATGTATAACTCGAATACAAGTCCACAGTAAGACTCAAATACAAGTCTACAGTTTAACTCGAATACAAGTCCACAGTACGACTCGAATACAAGTCCACATTATAACTCTAATAAAAGTCTACAGTATGACTCTTATACAAGTCCACAGTATGACTCGATTACAAGTCCACAGTATAACTCGAATACAAGTCCACAGTATAACTCGAATATAAGTCCAGAGTATGACTCGAATACAAGTCCAGAGTATGACTCGAATACAAGTCCAGAGTATGACTCGAATACAAGTTCACATTATGACTCGAATACAAGTCCACAGTATGACTCGAATACATGACCACAATAGAAGATTTTGCTCATTTACGTGCAAGATTCAATCAACCCTACCAAAGCAATACAAATCTGACTTCTTTTCTTTCATTTAGATTTGTCGTCTGCAAATCTTTTCCAATTAAGAGAGGGTGTCGTTTGGTTGGTATCACGTGATTTTATCAGCTATAAATATATCAACAGCTCAAAACGAAGCGGACGAGGCGGAGGATATTTTTTTGGTTCGTGTCGGAAATAGGTAAGTGTGACCTTATAATGCTTTGGTTTTAAATCGCAATCAAGACTTTAAAACAACAGTCCAACAGTCCATTGTGACAGTGACTCGTTACACAACATCCATAAAGGTAAGATATTCGCGAGCTGAATTTCAATGTTTCTTTGTGTGGTTTATCTAGAACACAATGTTGCTAGGTAGGTATTAACTTCCTTGTTTAAAAACAAAATATATTTGAGAATAGACTTGACAGAAACAATCGCAAGGAAAGAGAACGATGCTCATATCGAGCAATTTCTTTATTTGCTGGATTTCATTTTTTTTTTCAATCAAAGAGTGGTAGGATATCGCAACCAGTCTTGAAAGGAAAACGAGAATTGAAGTAATAACTTCAAAACCGGTATTTTATTTCAAAAGTGGTTGTAACAAACAAATGTGTTAAACAAGAAACTTTAAGACAAGACAGGCGGTTTAACAATTTTATCACATGATGAATTTGTGATGTGTCGAAATTGAAAGCAATCTGTCAGCAGTCCAAGTCCATAAATTGCTCATAACGAGCTATTTATCCTTTTGTTACTTTCTTCTCAGCAGCACTAAAATAATGTTATTTGTGCTTATAACGCCTGCTGTTGCTGTCTATTTGGAGCAGATTCCTTTGTGACTCAATATGGGGGAAACGCTAAAAAGAGTTCTTAGAGATATTTCGATTTTGAAGCAGTTTTTGTTTTGTTCTGATTTTGAATCTGCTTTGCTTTAAGTAGAGATCTTATTAGATGTGGCGATTAAACATTTTCTAGCCATTCCCTATGAGATTGTAGAAACGACATTTAACATATACCTAATGTGCGCTAAATAATGCTTGTCAACAGACAACCGTCACGTTAAAATAATTTGGCACAAAGACCATTTGCTCACTCGGATTATATTTTCCTTTTTCAAATGTTCGACTGCTGCGTAATGCCAGATGTCAAAGATAACCCCGATCTTTCGTTTTACAGATTGCGTAGGTTGCTATACAAGAGTCACCATGACAAGCGGTTCATCATACAAAGGTTCTGACGGGGCATACCTTCACGATTGCGATGTTTGCCTGTCACAGTCCACGACATCAAAGGCCGTATCCTACTGTTCCATTTGTTGCGAGCATCTCTGTCAGTCATGTAATAAGGCCCATAGAGGGTCCCGGGCCACGAAGGACCATTTCCTTTTGACAGGAAATCAGATTCCTTCCGGGTCCCAGAGGACAACCCCAACTCCGTCAATCATGTATTGCGGTGTACATAAAACGACGATTCTTAACCTCTTCTGCAGAGGTCATGGTGAGGCCGTGTGTAACACGTGTAGAATGACCAAACACCCCAAATGTGAAACGATCGAGGTTAACCGTTATATATCACAGATTAATGTAGCTGAAAGCTGTGGTAAAGTGGAGGCAAGTCTGAATGACTTAAATTCTAGAATCACCGATTTCAAGAAAGCAAGATAGACTGAAAGATCGGCTGTAAAAACACAAATCCAGAAATGCCTTCACGACATGAAAGAGCTACGGAAGAATTTAAACGACATACTGGATGAACTTGAGCAGACGCTCTCTTCCCAACTGCGTGACATGGAGCAGACGATTGGCAAGGAAATTGAATCCAACATGGCGACTATTGATGACATCATACAACAAGCCGGTTACCAGAAAAGTTTATTGAATCAAAACAAGAACGTGCAAAACTATGACGTCACGTTTATCGCACTGAATAAAACATCTTCGCGGGAAAAGGAGTACAGAAACATTCTCAATGACCTGCAGAAACAAGTCTACGATAGAGACATCCGCTTTCAGCCTGATGACGTCATTACAGACGTACTCCAACAGCTGACGTCACTGGGAACTGTTGTTGTTAACAAACAGTCCAAGTTCCCCAGTCCCCTCCCGACATCTGTACTTAACATGTCTGTTGTGGATAAACAGGATATAGACGTGGGAACATGCACCGTCTATGGATGCACATTTATGTCTGATGGACACCTCGTGCTTGCGTGTGGAAATGACGGACTAAAATTATTTGATGAAGATTTCCAGTTTACATCTCGGTTACCTGACTTCTCAGTCGAAGTGTGCGCCATCGATGACACCGACGTCATGGTTAAACGGGGTTACCACAACCAACTACAGCGTGTCCGGGGGTTACCGGATATGAAAGTGATGAGAACCCTGAAGATGGAAAGACGGTGTATCGGTGTGGATCTGTATAGTGATGAAATCTACGTCACGTGTCATGATAACCCCGGTAATGGAGAAGTCGTCGTACTCAACATGGACGGTCAGGTACTGAGGAGGCTGGGTGTGGATAATGGTAAATACATGTTTACAAGGCCTGGCCATGTAAAGGTCAGTTCTTATGGGTACAAACTGTTTATCTCTGATGGGGACACGAACACTGTCACATGTCTGAACCAACACGGACTAGTTGTCTATCGGTACTCCGACTCACACATGCAAACACCGGCAGGAATGTATGTGGATAGTGATAACAACGTATTAGTTTGTGGACTGGACTCACACAATGTTCACATGGTTCGACAAAACGGCAGAAATGAGAAGATAGTGTTGGCACAAAAAGACGGGACATATCTTCCATTGTGTATAGCGTACCGACAAAGTGACGGGTGTCTGGCAGTTGGATTGCACATGAAATCTAAGAAAGATAAGAGATTGGTTGTGTTTAAAACGAAGTAAAAACCGTTGTACAGTGTGGATGTTTGGATGGTGAGATCGTTTAATCTATGCGATTTCTGCTGATACTTCAACATCAGTGATATAACTACCGAGTACAACACAGATTAAATACATCTACTTCCATGTAAACACTGGTGTAGATTCAAGCTTACCCTAAAAACTGAAGGTTTTTGTGCTCGAATAGTTTGATGAAGGATCCGATGGTAAACTGTTTCCGGAAAATGTTCTTCAACTTACATGATTTTATATATGCTGTGTTGTAACTGTGAAGATGCAGTGAATGTGCTAGTAGTAGTTGAGTGAAGGATCCTATGACATATTTTTTCCGTTTGAAAATGTTCTTCAACTAATATACTTTGATATATTTATATACATTGTGTCCGGGAAAATATATTTCAACTTACATGATTTTATATATGCTGTGTTATAACTTTGAAGAAGCAGTGAATGTACTAGTAGTGGTTAAGTGACGGATCCAATGACATATAAAATGTTCTTCAACTTATATACTTTAATATATATCTATTGTGTCCGGGAAAATGTTCTTTAACTTATATCAATTTATATATGTTGTGTTGAAACTGTGAAGAAGCAGTGGCCCGTGATAGACCTTTTATTATGTTTGATATACTGTACAGCTTTAAAGCAAAGTATTGTAAATATTGTATTAATGAACCATAATAAGGGAGACAGAATCGTGATGTATATGACGTCTAACGACTTAATATCGAAACCAATCATTCAGAAAGCTCCAGTATTAAGATGTATAAGACTAATTAACATTTCATAATACAGATTAAGACATGTCACTTTAAACAATATTGACAGTTTAAACAAAAATGTGTGCTCTTATGAATGATTATTTAGCAGTGGTTTTCGTTCTATCTTAGATAGGACCTAGTATGACAGATTATGTATACACACACACAAACACCTATGTACACCTCTATACATGCACCCATACCCCCCCACACACCCCCACCCCCCACCCCCCACACAAAAGACAGACAGACAGACAGACACACACACACACACACACACACGTACACACCCAGACAGACACATATGTACAGAGACAGACAGAAACACAGACGGACTCACAGACAGACACACAGATAAAGGAATAATTATATATAAGCTGATAGAGTGAAGGGGAAAGACAAGCACACCTAGCATTCACTCATGAAGTATAGTACAAGGGTTAGTTTGTTTCCCCGAGATTATCCATGTAGTATAGTACAAGGGTTAGTTTGTTTCCCCGTGATTATCTATGTAGTATAGTACAAGGGTTAGTTTGTTTCCCCGATATTATCCATGTAGTATAGTACAAGGGTTAGTATGTTTCCCCGATATTATCCATGTAGTATAGTACAAGGATTAGTTTGTTTCCCCGAGATTATCCATGTAGTATAGTACAAGGATTAGTATGTTTCCCCGAGATTATCTATGTAGTATAGTACAAGGATTAGTTTGTTTCCCCGTGATTATCTATGTAGTATAGTACAAGGGTTAGTTTGTTTCCCCGATATTATCCATGTAGTATAGTACAAGGGTTAGTATGTTTCCCCGAGATTATCTATGTAGTATAGTTCAAGGATTAGTTTGTTTCCCCGTGATTATCTATGTAGTATAGTACAAGGGTTAGTTTGTTTCCCCGTGATTATCTATGTAGTATAGTACAAGGGTTAGTTTGTTTCCCCGATATTATCCATGTAGTATAGTACAAGGGTTAGTATGTTTCCCCGATATTATCCATGTAGTATAGTACAAGGGTTAGTTTGTTTACCCGAGATTATCCATGTAGTATAGTACAAGGGTTAGTTTGTTTCCCCGAGATTATCCATGTAGTATAGTACAAGGATTAGTATGTTTCCCCGTGATTATCTATGTAGTATAGTACAAGGATTAGTTTGTTTCCCCGTGATTATCCATGCAGTATAGTACAAGGGTTAGTTTGTTTACCCGAGATTATCCATGTAGTATAGTACAAGGGTTAGTATGTTTCCCCGAGATTATCCATGTAGTATAGTACAAGGATTAGTATGTTTCCCCGTGATTATCTATGTAGTATAGTACAAGGATTAGTTTGTTTCCCCGTGATTATCCATGTAGTATAGTACAAGGGTTAGTTTGTTTCCCCGAGATTATCCATGTAGTATAGTACAAGGATTAGTTTGTTTCCCCGTGATTATCCCATGTCCAGTATAGTACAAGGGTTAGTTTGTTTCCCCGTGATTATCCAGTGTAGTGTAGTACAAGGGTTAGTTTGTTTCCCCGTGATTATCCATGTAGTATAGTACAAGGGTTAGTTTGTTTCCCCGTGATTATCCATGTAGTATAGTACAAAGGTTAGTTTGTTTCCCCGATATTATCCATGTAGTATAGTACAAGGGTTAGTATGTTTCCCCGATATTATCCATGTAGTATAGTACAAGGGTTAGTTTGTTTCCCCGAGATTATCCATGTAGTATAGTACAAGGGTTAGTTTGTTTCCCCGAGATTATCCATGTAGTATAGTACAAGGGTTAGTTTGTTTCCCGATATTATCCATGTAGTATAGTACAAGGATTAGTTTGTTTCCCCGATATTATCCATGTAGTATAGTACAAGGGTTAGTTTGTTTCCCCGAGATTATCCATGTAGTATAGTACAAGGGTTAGTTTGTTTCCCCGAGATTATCCATGTAGTATAGTACAAGGATTAGTTTGTTTCCCCGTGATTATCCATGTAGTATAGTACAAGGGTTAGTTTGTTTCCCCGATATTATCCATGTAGTATAGTACAAGGGTTAGTATGTTTCCCCGATATTATCCATGTAGTATAGTACAAGGGTTAGTTTGTTTCCCCGAGATTATCCATGTAGTATAGTACAAGGGTAAGTTTGTTTCCCCGATATTATCCATGTAGTATAGTACAAATTAGTATGTTTCCCCGATATTATCCATGTAGTATAGTACAAGGGTTAGTTTGTTTCCCCGATATTATCCATGTAGTATAGTACAAGGGTTAGTTTGTTTCCCCGAGATTATCCATGTAGTATAGTACAAGGGTTAGTTTGTTTCCCCGATATTATCCATGTAGTATAGTACAAGGGTTAGTTTGTTTCCCCGTGATTATCCATGTAGTATAGTACAAGGGTTAGTTTGTTTCCCCGAGATTATCCATGTAGTATAGTACAAGGGTTAGTATGTTTCCCCGATATTATCCATGTAGTATAGTACAAGGGTTAGTTTGTTTCCCCGTGATTATCCATGTAGTATAGTACAAGGATTAGTTTGTTTCCCCGAGATTATCCATGTAGTATAGTACAAGGGTTAGTTTGTTTCCCCGTAATTATCCATGTAGTATAGTACAAGGATTAGTTTGTTTCCCCGATATTATCCATGTAGTATAGTACAAGGGTTAAATTGTTTCCCCGTGATTATCCATGTAGTATAGTACAAGGATTAGTTATCCATGTAGTATAGTACAAGGATTAGTTTGTTTCCCCGATATTCTCCATGTAGTATAGTACAAGGATTAGTTTGTTTCCCCGAGATTATCTATGTAGTATAGTACAAGGGTTAGTTTGTTACCCCGTGATTATCCATGTAGTATAGTACAAGGGTTAGTATGTTTCCCCGATATTATCCATGTTGTATAGTACAAGGGTTAGTTTGTTACCCCGATATTATCCATGTAGTATAGTACAAGGGTTAGTTTGTTACCCCAATATTATCCATGTAGTATAGTACAAGGGTTAGTTTGTTTCCCCGATATTATCCATGTAGGATAGTACAGGGGTTAGTTTGTTTCCCCGAGATTATCCATGTAGTATTGTACAAGGGTTAGTTTGTTTCCCCATGATTATCCATGTAGTATAGTACAGGGGTTAGTTTGTTACCCCGATATTATCCATGTAGTATAGTACAAGGATTAGTTTGTTTCCCCGAGATTATCTATGTAGTATAGTACAAGGGTTAGTTTGTTACCCCGTGATTATCCATGTAGTATAGTACAAGGGTTAGTATGTTTCCCCGATATTATCCATGTTGTATAGTACAAGGGTTAGTTTGTTACCCCGATATTATCCATGTAGTATAGTACAAGGGTTAGTTTGTTACCCCAATATTATCCATGTAGTATAGTACAAGGGTTAGTATGTTTCCCCGATATTATCCATGTAGTATAGTACAAGGGTTAGTTTGTTTCCCCGAGATTATCCATGTAGTATAGTACAAGGGTGAGTTTGTTTCCCCGAGATTATCCATGTAGTATAGTACAAGGGTTAGTTTGTTTCCCGATATTATCCATGTAGTATAGTACAAGGATTAGTTTGTTTCCCCGATATTATCCATGTAGTATAGTACAAGGGTTAGTTTGTTTCCCCGAGATTATCCATGTAGTATAGTACAAGGGTTAGTTTGTTTCCCCGAGATTATCCATGTAGTATAGTACAAGGATTAGTTTGTTTCCCCGTGATTATCCATGTAGTATAGTACAAGGGTTAGTTTGTTTCCACGATATTATCCATGAAGTATAGTACAAGGGTTAGTATGTTTCCCCGATATTATCCATGTTGTATAGTACAAGGGTTAGTTTGTTACCCCGTGATTATCCATGTAGTATAGTACAAGGGTTAGTATGTTTCCCCGAGATTATCCATGTAGTATAGTACAAGGGTAAGTTTGTTTCCCCGATATTATCCATGTAGTATAGTACACGAATTAGTATGTTTCCCCGATATTATCCATGTAGTATAGTACAAGGGTTAGTTTGTTTCCCCGATATTATCCATGTAGTATAGTACAAGGGTTAGTTTGTTTCCCCGAGATTATCCATGTAGTATAGTACAAGGGTTAGTTTGTTACCCCGATATTATCTATGTAGTATAGTACAAGGGTTAGTTTGATTCCCCGTGATTATCCATGTAGTATAGTACAATGATTAGTTTGTTGCCCCGATATTATCCATGTAGTATAGTACAAGGGTTAGTTTGTTTCCCCGTGATTATCCATGTAGTATAGTACAAGGGTTAGTTTGTTTCCCCGAGATTATCTATGTAGTATAGTACAAGGGTTAGTATGTTTCCCCGATATTATCCATGTAGTATAGTACAAGGGTTAGTTTGTTTCCCCGTGATTATCCATGTAGTATAGTACAAGGATTAGTTTGTTTCCCCGAGATTATCCATGTAGTATAGTACAAGGGTTAGTTTGTTTCCCCGTAATTATCCATGTAGTATAGTACAAGGATTAGTTTGTTTCCCCGATATTATCCATGTAGTATAGTACAAGGGTTAAATTGTTTCCCCGTGATTATCCATGTAGTATAGTACAAGGATTAGTTATCCATGTAGTATAGTACAAGGATTAGTTTGTTTCCCCGATATTCTCCATGTAGTATAGTACAAGGATTAGTTTGTTTCCCCGAGATTATCTATGTAGTATAGTACAAGGGTTAGTTTGTTACCCCGTGATTATCCATGTAGTATAGTACAAGGGTTAGTATGTTTCCCCGATATTATCCATGTTGTATAGTACAAGGGTTAGTTTGTTACCCCGATATTATCCATGTAGTATAGTACAAGGGTTAGTTTGTTACCCCAATATTATCCATGTAGTATAGTACAAGGGTTAGTTTGTTTCCCCGATATTATCCATGTAGGATAGTACAGGGGTTAGTTTGTTTCCCCGAGATTATCCATGTAGTATTGTACAAGGGTTAGTTTGTTTCCCCATGATTATCCATGTAGTATAGTACAGGGGTTAGTTTGTTACCCCGATATTATCCATGTAGTATAGTACAAGGATTAGTTTGTTTCCCCGAGATTATCTATGTAGTATAGTACAAGGGTTAGTTTGTTACCCCGTGATTATCCATGTAGTATAGTACAAGGGTTAGTATGTTTCCCCGATATTATCCATGTTGTATAGTACAAGGGTTAGTTTGTTACCCCGATATTATCCATGTAGTATAGTACAAGGGTTAGTTTGTTACCCCAATATTATCCATGTAGTATAGTACAAGGGTTAGTTTGTTTCCCCGATATTATCCATGTAGGATAGTACAGGGGTTAGTTTGTTTCCCCGAGATTATCCATGTAGTATTGTACAAGGGTTAGTTTGTTTCCCCATGATTATCCATGTAGTATAGTACAGGGGTTAGTTTGTTACCCCGATATTATCCATGTAGTATAGTACAAGGGTTAGTTTGTTTCCCCGATATTATCCATGTAGTATAGTACAAGGGTTAGTTTGTTTCCCCGATATTATCCATGTAGTATAGTACACGGGTTAGTATGTTTCCCCGATATTATCCATGTAGTATAGTACAAGGGTTAGCTTGTTTCCCCGATATTATCCATGTAGTATAGTACAAGGGTTAGTATGTTTCCCCGAGATTATCGATGTAGTATAGTACAAGGATTAGTTTGTTTCCCCATGATTATCCATGTAGTATAGTACAAGGGTTAGTTTGTTTCCCCGATATTATCCATGTAGTATAGTACAAGGGTTAGTTTGTTTCCCCGAGATTATTTATGTAGTATAGTACAAGGATTAGTTTGTTACCCCGATATTATCCATGTAGTATAGTACAAGGGTTAGTTTGTTTCCCCGATATTATCCATGTAGTATAGTACAAGGGTTAGTTTGTTTCCCCGAGATTATCCATGTAGTATAGTACAAGGGTTAGTTCGTTTCCCCTAGATTATCCATGTAGTATAGTACAAGGGTTAGTTTGTTTGCCCTATATTATCCATGTAGTATAGTACAAGGGTTAGTTTGTTTCCCCGATATTATCCATGTAGTGTAGTACAAGGGTTAGTGTGTTTCCCCGTGATTATCCATGTAGTATAGTACAAGGGTTAGTTTGTTACCCCGATATTATCCATGTAATATAGTACAAGGGTTAGTTTGTTTCCCCGTGATTATCCATGTAGTATAGTACAAGGATTAGTTATCCATGTAGTATAGTACAAGGGCTAGTTTGTTTCCCCGAGTTTATCCATGTAGTATAGTACAAGGGTTAGTTTGTTTCCCCGAGATTATCTATGTAGTATAGTACAAGGGTTAGTTTGTTTCCCCGAGATTATCCATGTAGTATAGTACAAGTGTTAGTTTGTTACCCCGATATTATCCATGTAGTATAGTACAAGGGTTAGTTTGTTTCCCCGATATTATCCATGTAGTATAGTACAAGGGTTAGTATGTTTCCCCGAAATTATCCATGTAGTATAGTACAAGGGTTAGTTTGTTTCCCCGAGATTATCCATGTAGTATAGTACAAGGGTTAGATTGTTTCCCCGTGATTATCCATGTAGTATAGTACAAGGATTAGTATGTTTCCCCGATATTATCCATGTAGTATAGTACAAGGGTTAGTTTGTTTCCCCGAGATTATCCATGTAGTATAGTACAAGTGTTAGTTTGTTACCCCGATATTATCCATGTAGTATAGTACAAGGGTTAGTTTGTTTCCCCGATATTATCCATGTAGTATAGTACAAGGGTTAGTTTGTTTCCCCGAGATTATCCATGTAGTATAGTACAAGGGTTAGTTTGTTTCCCCGTGATTATCCATGTAGTATAGTACAAGGATTAGTATGTTTCCCCGATATTATCCATGTAGTATAGTACAAGGGTTAGTTTGTTACCCCGATATTATCTATGTAGTAAAGTACAAGGGTTAGTTTGTTTCCCCGAGATTATCCATGTAGTATAGTACAAGGGTTAGTATGTTTCCCCGATATTATCCATGTAGTATAGTACAAGGGTTAGTTTGTTTCCCCGTGATTATCTATGTAGTATAGTACAAGGGTTAGTATGTTTCCCCGAGATTATGCCTGTAGTATAGTACAAGGGTCAGTATGTTTCCCCGAGATTATCCATGTAGTATAGTACAAGGGTTAGTATGTTTCCCCGATATTATCCATGTAGTATAGTACAAGGGTTAGTTTGTTTCCCCGTGATTATCTATGTAGTATAGTACAAGGGTTAGTATGTTTCCCCGAGATTATGCCTGTAGTATAGTACAAGGGTTAGTATGTTTCCCCGAGATTATCCATGTAGTATAGTACAAGGGTTAGTATGTTTCCCCGAGATTATCCATGTAGTATAGTACAAGGGTTAGTATGTTTCCCCGAGATTATCCATGTAGTATAGTACAAGGGTTAGTATGTTTCCCCGTGATTATCCATGTAGTATAGTACAAGGGTTAGTTTGTTTCCCCGATATTATTCATGTAGTATAGTACAAGGGTTAGTATGTTTCCTCGAGATTATCCATGTAGTATAGTACAAGGATTAGTTTGTTTCCCCATGATTATCCATGTAGTATAGTACAAGGGTTAGTTTGTTTCCCCGATATTATCCATGTAGTATAGTACAAGGGTTAGTTTGTTTCCCCGAGATTATCTATGTAGTATAGTACAAGGATTAGTTTGTTACCCCGATATTATCCATGTAGTATAGTACAAGGGTTAGTTTGTTACCCCATGATTATCTATGTAGTATAGTACAAAGGTTAGTTTGTTACCCCGATATTATCCATGTAGTATAGTACAAGGGTTAGTTTGTTTCCCCGTGATTATCCATGTAGTATAGTACAAGGATTAGTTTGTTTCCCCGAGATTATCTATGTAGTATAGTACAAGGGTTAGTTTGTTTCCCCGAGATTATCCATGTAGTATATTACAAAGGTTAGTTTGTTTCCCTGAGATTATCCATGTAGTATAGTACAAGGGTTAGTTTGTTTCCCCGATATTATCCATGTAGTATAGTACAAGGGTTAGTTTGTTACCCCGATATTATCCATGTAGTATAGTACAAGGGTTAGTTTGTTTCCCCGATATTATCCATGTAGTATAGTACAAGAGTTAGTTTGTTTCCCCGAGATTATCCATGTAGTATAGTACAAGGGTTAGTTTGTTTCCCCGATATTATCCATGTAGTATAGTACAAGAGTTAGTTTGTTTCCCCGAGATTATCCATGTAGTATAGTACAAGGGTTAGTTTGTTTCCCCGAGATTATCCATGTAGTATAGTACAAGAGTTAGTATGTTTCCCCGATATTATCCATGTAGTATAGTACAAGGGTTAGTTTGTTTCCCCGATATTATCCATGTAGTATAGTACAAGGGTTAGTTTGTTTCCCCGAGATTATCCATGAATATTCCCAACAATATGGCGCAAAATACAAGAATAAAAAAATGTTAAACACACAACAAGGTTCGACATCTGCTTGCAAACAAATCGTTAAAATGCAAATATGAAAACGTCGCTCAGCGACTAAATCCATTCGGCTTCCATCTTGATCAGAGTTATGTTGTAAGTGGTTTTATCTCATTGGTTATACGAGAAGTATGTATGAACACTATTTTACAATCGTTTTAATTTCAAACACATAGATCAAGTAATTGTTCATATATTCATTCGCTTAATTCAATTTTCATCATAGCTTCATAGTTGCGTAGGCACTTCTTTTTCCACTATTCTTACACGATAACCATAGTGTAAAAAGAATTATTAGGTTGAGAATTATTTCTACTTAATGATGTACTCATTTCCTCATGTGGGTACCATTGTCTTATCAGAATTGAAAGCAACAGCAGATCATGAAAAAGTAAGAAAAGGTCCATACATTTACGGTATTTGGTAAAAGTAAATAGCAAAAGTGAATACATTTCGTGCCAAATCATCTACTCGAAATACGTAAATTTTTTGTTTCAACCTATTCATAATTACAGGGCCACCATGCAGACGAAAAGTCGGACTACCTTTATTGTCTTCAGTGCTGTTGTCGTCTTTATTCTTTGGAAAGGTTTCCGTCCAACTTCGTTTAAGGATAGCCTATTTCGAAGCACAAATACTTCTCTACACCAACCAATCCTAACTGATGGCCTGGGTGTGAACTCCACATACAACAAATCAAGCAGGAAGATAGACGAGAACCCTGACTGTACGCCAGAGTTTAGAGAAATGCATTATATGACAATAAGCGATTATTTAGGAAATACTGAAGATGTTTTGATGCAGCTGTTCGGCTTATTGGCAACGTCCTTTAAATTTTGTTATACACCCATCATACCACCAGCACATAAAGCATTTTACAAGCACATCGATCATATTTTTGATTTGGACAACATTAAAAGAACTGATATTGACATGAATGGTTTCCAAACGGTGACCCAAGTTCTTGCTGAAAGGTCACAGGACTCTCTAGCCCGAGGTATGTACAATCTAACTCTAAAGGATAAATGTTTGAATAAAGATTTTTTTCTTACACAAGAACGATTCATTCGGTTCTCGATTAGTTTTCGGATAACTATCGAACTTGAAATATCAGAATATCTTCACAACTTCTTTAAAGATCGTTCGATGGTCGCAATTCATGTTCACAGTGAGGATCCAGTTGGTTATAACAAACGCAAAACACCATTTCATAACAGACAATGGTACAAAGGGTACATAACAAAGGCTATGGAGCAATTGAAGGGAGCCTATAACGGACTGGCATTTATGATGATAAGCAACGATATGGAGTGGTGCCAGGAAAACATACGCGGAACTGACGTACATTATTCCCCTTATAGCATGTCCGGCCATGACCTTGCGCTGATCGCCCGTTCTGACCACGTGGTACTGACGGAGGGACTGTACGGTTGGTGCGGTGCGATGCTCGGTAAACCGCAGTCCGTGTATTACAGCATGACACTCAGAAAGCAGTTTTCTAATGATACACAAATCTTCTTACCCTCTTGGATTGAGATTTAGGATGTTGTATGGCAGCAATATATGTTGGTATAATTCTCAAATGAAGAAGCGTTTTTAATACATGTACTATCAGGCACATGCGTGCCAATTAAATAATTATAAAAAACATAAGTTGGAATTGGGGAGCAATTAAGTTTGACTGTTTGTTTGCATTTCCTGGTGTATCCGTGCAACATGGACGCAAATCATTGAAAAGAAACATACTGTGTCTACGTTGCTACGCACAGACTGTTATTTACCTGTGCAGTGCATCCATTTATTGGCCTCATATGCGGGTTCTTCACCGTAACAAAACATATTTTCAAAGTCGTATACTTTAAAACCATATCTTCCTTACTGGTCGAACGGTACTAGGTTAAACACCATTACCATGTAAACGACAGACCAAAGCGACATGACGACTGCAGCAATCGGGAGCCAGGGTCTAACCTGGGACGTCTACGTTCGAATCGCTAATGAGAAGTTTTCTCATTTGCAAAATTATGTTTTGTCTACATCTATGAATATCTTTCAAACTAAATTTCAATTCAATTGTCATTCATAACAACCTAAATTTGAAGCGATTATGAGTAACAACATTTCTTAGATAACTGTAAAAATGCATAATGTGCTTTTTTTTTTCGCGTATTAGCTTAGTCGGATATTGTGACCACAGTTCCACAACATAGCCATATCCATGCTGACGAGATATTGACCTGATTGACCAAAAATTCCCTTCTCGGATACCTTTCCAAAGTTTGCCATACAGTGAAATTGTTACTTCTATCGCTTACAGTTTGGGCACAATCCGTTACTTACCCAAAACCAGATATATTCAAGTCTCACGAATTTTGAAAATTTATAAAAAAAAAATAATCCTTTCATAGTATTTTCTAAATTCTAGATATGTTATCTAAAATTTTATTGTGAATTCAGAAATGAAAAGAAAAATGCAGGTCGACGCGTTAGTTTTTTTTTGTAAAATTACAGTTTCAATGGTAACCGTTTGGGGCAAAAAAGTCAAAATGACCATACCATCTTCAAAGGTAATAAACTAATTTCTGGATGGTTTATTAACACAAAAACAAGAATTCATACATTCAATACTTTATTATTCCATGGTACTTTAAATGATTACAATCTGAACAATTTTTGTAATCCAAATCTGTTTTTCAAAGTTTTGTATTTGACAGAAAAAAAATAAAAATTGATATGCATATTGAAAAAAAAATGAAGATATTTCAAAATTCCTTTCATATTTTTTTTTAATTTTTCGGTGTGTGAAGTAAAATTTGATCGTGAAATACAAAATTAAAAAGAAAAGAATGTTGACGAGTTGGTTTTTCTGTAAAACGACAGTTTCCATGGTAACCGTATTTGAATAACATTTATCAAAACGACTAGAATAACTTAAATCTTGAAAAATAGAAGCTGGGGGCTTAGTATGCATGAGAAATATATAATAATGTCAATTTTTTTTTATAGTGTTATGGATAATATGATCATTCTTTGAAAAAAATTGCATGCAGTAAAAGTCATCCGAATTCAAAACGTTTGTCCGACTTCCATGCAAGTTCCTGTTCGGTAACAGATTATTAGGTCATACACCTGTTACTTTTGAGATCTTTAATTCCCATTGACTCCAAAGTTAAATCAGGCATTTTCAAGACTCTGCTGAGGGAAGAATTGTGTTTTTTACGCTTAGCTATATACAGGAACATCAAGTTTGACCATTTAACTCTCAGAAACTGTAATAAAATGGACACCTCAATCGTCTCATTTTTTTTTCTACGGAGCAAAGTGTATTAGTACCGTCCGAAAATCAGTGCACTAGCTGTCAAATCTAGCCGAGGTACCGGCATTTGTGTTCATACATCCCAAACAAATAGTCCTGCAATATGCAATCAAAACAAACTTTTGGAGCATTGCAGGACTATAATCTATACAGGAAACACATCAGTGTTCTACCAGCTCATCTCTTACCAGCAAAACTATGCACCAGAAGTCGAAACTCAAAATTTCTGAATGGGACTACTTTTGGGTACTACGACCCGGAAGTACTCCGTAACAGGTGCGAGACCATTATCTCCCTTGGATGCGCAGATGAAGTGCGCAGAATAAACTACCGAGAACGTCCTTAATATCCATGCCATGGTACACTAAAGTCAACAATAACCTTTCACTCTTGGTAACAGGCAGTGTTACGACTGGAACTTAGCAAAATACACAAAACAGAGGAATCGCTGATTTTGAAATAGTCAACAATGCACTTTAAACAACAAACAGTTGAAGTTGTGAACTCCAAACAAAACGGATCGAGAAAAAAAAATAATAACTTGGTTACTGATAACAAGAAAGCTCTCGGACCGCTTGTATACACGGTTAAGTCTTTTCGAAAACGGGTGTACTAAAACAATGCGCATCATATACTCAAAGTTAACCGTTTAAAGGGTGTACAAAAACAATGTGCATCATATACTCAAAGTTAACCGTTTAAAGGGTGTACTAAAACAATGTGCATCATATACTCAAAGTTAACCGTTTAAAGGGTGTACTAAAACAATGCGCATCATATACTCAAAGTTAACCGTTTAAAGGGTGTACTAAAACAATGTGCATCATATACTCAAAGTTAACCGTTTAAAGGGTGTACTAAAACAATGTGCATCATATACTCAAAGTTAACCGTTTAAAGGGTGTACTAAAACAATGCGCATCATATACTCAAAGTTAACCGTTTAAAAGGCGTACTAAAACAATGTGCATCATATACTCAAAGTTAACCGTTTGAAGGGTGTACTAAAACAATGTGCATCATATACTCAAAGTTAAGCGTTTAAAGGGTGTACCAAAACAATGCACATCATATACTCAAAGTTAACCGTTTAAAGGGTGTACTAAAACAATGCGCATCATACATAGAAGTTGAGAAGTACAATTCATAATTGGTAATGGCCTATAGATATTTGAAACAGGATATTCAAGTGAAAAGAACGATCCCTATTGGAAGCTGAAAGGCTTTAAACAGTGGTATTATAAATCTGTGTGGTGGAAATCACTTGTAAAATACGGCGCAGAAAAGGCATCTCAGAAATACAAGGGACGCCATTATACACACATTCTGATTGTTATAGTATGTTATGACACAAGTACAGTCAACGTATGAATTAAGCATGTTGAATAATAAGGCTTTTGAAGTAATTTCCTAGCGTTTTGCAGGTCCAAAATTGAATAATCCAAGCTCACTTTTGTAATGTTTAAACAATTGTTGCGATAAAGTTTCGAAATAGGTGTTGAATTGTAATTGATTTGATATGATGCAAAACGACTATTTTCTTCCTTTTCTCTAATGAAGTTTGTTTTTAATTTAAGAATGATGACGTTTAAAACATCTTAGCGGCCATAATCGAATGGCTTTAGAGTAATTCTGGCTTCATAGTTTAAATGGTGAGAGTAAACAGACAACATGGAAAGATAAAGCTATTTCGAGCAAATGGAGGAAATGATATGAGACACTTTTACAGTCTGATAACTGATACGAACACGGTTATTTTTGGAAAAATAGCGAAATTCATATCTGCTGTAATGCATAAATAAGATATGTCAGTAACAATTTGATTTTCTCTAACAATTTCAATCTCTGAGTGTTTATGATTAATAATTATTTTTCCCTATCTTGCTTCTATAGTGTTTTAAGTATATTTAACCCCACTAAAACCACATTGCTTAGTATGTTTGTTATTATACTGCAACTGCAACCATGAAGGGATGGTAGTCTTCTTTAACATGATGACTTTGTATAGTGCAATTGTGTTATGATTGCTGAAAACTTATCGTGAGCAACCTTCCTTGTTAACAACAATGTTCTTTCGTGATATATAAGCACACTAAAATTAAATGTATTACAGTATAATCATTCAAATGAGTTTATTTCAATGTTTTCGGGGTTGCCGTTATTCAGTACATTCTGTTCTTCTAACATTAGACGCATTATGATAAAGTTGTTATTGATGCATTAATTGTCTGGGACACTTTAGTTTATTAATTGTACTATGTATATGTGATGTGTTATGGGCCAGTGGCCTTTATTTACGAATAAATTAAACTTGAAACTTCAAGGGACCAAACTCTTCCCCAGTCGCAATGAATTTGCATTGATTTCTGTTGCTTTCAATTGAAACGAATTTAATCATAGTTTGATGATTTTGAATCAAAAGAAAATGCAAAAAAATACAGTAAGTTATAGTTAAAACAAATGATATAATTGTATAATTAGTATGTAGAATATTTTATTTAAAACATTATTTCATGACTAGCGGTACAATATGTGTTACGGACTGTAATGGTTTGATGTAAGGTGATTCATGTTTCGTCAATCCCTGTCGTCAGTGTATCATTGCACTGATCCGATACAGGGTTACGAACATTATTTCATGTTCAACGCACTCTGGCGCTCATGATTTTCGAGACATCACTTTTGAAGATCTGGACATAACGGACATTCCTGTGAAGTCAATTTGAAATTACTTCAACGGTTTAGGAGAACAGAGCAGGGAATCACGTGATCAGAAATGATAAAGACCGTGATCGCTTTGATCTCTTAAACCCGGTGAGTATCCTTTCCTATAGCGAGTTCGTGCACGAAATGTAGTGCAAAGTACCCGCCTAACGATTCGACTTTTTCCACCGCTTGGTGTAATGGTGCCAGATAAACGGCTTCTTCAAACACTCGACAACAGTGTTCGAACCTCGCCGATCGCAGTTGGATACGTTCCACGAACAATGGAATATTTTATGTCTTAACCCCTTCAATTCGCGTTAAATAGCTTCGGTTTGACCAAAAATGGATGCAGAAAGAAATATAATCGATAACAAAGACTTCCACAATGTTTTCCGAGAACCTAACGAATTTCTGAAGAGCGTGGTGCACCAAATACGAAATTGATAGGGACCATGTACAAGAAAAACTTGGATAGGGCACAGGTACAATTTGTGAATCGGGATGTACACACTGCGTTTTGATTCAAATAAATCGAATGCACACACTCTAGAAGCCAAATTCAACCGTGTAAGTATAAATCATTGTAAGATGGTCGACAGGGAAGTTCAGATAGTGATTTCTCATCTAAAAGGGTGATTCCTAGATGATTATTGGAGTCCCCCGACATTTACATATTGGTCCTTACTCTATGAGGTTTTTCTCTATAATTAGGATATTTGGATATTTCCCACTGCATGTTGGGTGTTTGTTGGTTAACTAATTAGCCACAAGATAACAAAATAACTTTCAAAATCCTTGATGCGATTTGCAAAATTAATCTTTCATCTTCAGTCTTTAAATAGAAAAAAATGTTTTACCTTTAGATGAATATATGAGGAGCCGCTTAATCAGGATGGACACATTTGCAAAAGAAGAAAAAAAAAGAAGTCCCTAGGACTGAGCTGAATGAGTTTAGATGCGTATCGCTAAAAACGATTGGATCATAACAAATATACAATGATATTTACAACTGTTTATGTAGAATGTTAATATTTTACATGGAGCTGTACATTTCGAGCATTGATGTGTAAATAAAAACTCATTAAGCAATGCAAATTCCAAGAGAATTATGACACCGCATGCATATTGAGCAGCTAAAATATAAAAAATGATGGTTTCATTGGCATGATTTTTGTATTTACTCGTAAGTAAAATGTATATTCCCGGGGGAACACACATGGAAATGAGTTCTACTCTGATTAGACAGCTTGTGAGGAGTCGTCTAATCAGAGTAGACTTGATTTGCAAAGGACAACCAAAGGCGTCACCAGGGCGGATTAGGTTATGGTCCTTATTCATGTTCAAATGTCAAGAAATTGATTTGATGACACATCTTAGCGTATACAAAACAAAGCGACACCGAGCATCTTCAGATCTACACGAACACGACCACTGCCGAATCCCGGAATAAACCCCCGCCGGAATAACCCCCCCCCCCCACCCTAAAAAACGGCAAAGCGGAATAAACCCCCACTCCCTTATTGCATACACGGAAGAAACCCCCACGCTTGTTTTCCGATAGGCGGAATAAACCCCCACGTAATATGATTCTGAATTTTCCAAGTTTAAGCAATAATTGCATAATTCAAGTTGATTAATATTGATGAAACATGCTCATCATAGTATCTCACCATGAAAACACTAGCGAGATAATTGACTATTTGAAAAACAGATGAAGTGAGAATGATTATTAATGAGGACTGAAATAGACAACAACATATTAATGAATAAATAATAATAGTAAAGCGCATGTTGAAGCACATAGTTGGTGAAAAAAAACTTGTTTTGATACCAGTTGGCTCAATCAAAAAAAAGTACTAATGTTGTCGTCAGTTGGTGTTATTGAAGTCGAATGTTGTGGCCGATGGCATGTAAGAACTCGCGGATGGTCTTCCTCTTACTAGCGTACTGCTCGCATAGAGTGAGTAAGGTGTTCTGTTTATATTTGCTTTTTATAAAAACAAATACTAATTAAAATCAATGCTATTGAATTATAGGGCCATTACAAGCAATTATCTGTGTTACTTAGTACAATATGAAAGGGTCCGCTTTTAAAGGGACTATGAATGTTTGCAACCATGGAAGGTAATTAACGGGTCACCAATGCAAACAATCACCTGTGATTTCCACAGTTAGTACAGAACGAAAGGAATGTGCTGTTAAGGGATTATACATGTTTGCATCCAATTGCCATCGAAGAAAGGTAATTATAGTAGCTATCAAATTAATTAGCTACGAATTAACGCTTCATCAAAACAAACAGATTACCTTCAATGTTCACTATAATATACCAAATAGATATGAGTGGGGGTTTATTCCGCCTATCTGAAAACAAAGTGGGGGTTTCTTCCGTGTATGCAAAACAAGCGTGGGGGTTTCTTCCGTGTATGCAAAATGGGAGTGGGGGTTTATTCCGCTATGCCGTTTTCGGGGTGGGGGTTTATTCCGGCGGGGGTTTATTCCGTACACCCCACTGCCAAATGGACTTTCTTCCAATCACCTTTGTCTACACATAGAAAGACATCATTTAGGTCATCTCTTTACACGGCATCACTATATAAAAAAGAACAAGTACCAACATCGGCTAGTGTTCTATTTATTGAGAAATATAAAAAGGTTGCTACCGATGATGGTGATTTGAGGGAACACAGAAGTTTGGGGGAAGAGTGCCTACAAATGACCATTACCAATAAGATACAAAAACAAGATGAAATAAAAAAAATGAGCAAATTCGGATGCATAAGTTCATGTGCCATCATCACGACTGTGTCACATAAAATAATTGAGACAGTTTCTGAGTATATTGCATAACTGAAAATTAACTGGAGAAACCTGTTTGTCATTACTTTTTTCTTGTTATTCCGCAATGCTCTAAAAGAGCAAAGGATTGTTCTTGTAAAAAGTAAGTCAAAAACAAAACGTCCACAGTGTCTGCATTTCAATTATTTTGTTGTCTGATAAATAAAATACAAAATTAAAGTCAGTAAGGCAATATCATAAAAAAAGTAGAAAATTGTGTCCTTTAAAGTTTGATTTGAAGCAGCTTTTTTTCCACAATATTACATTTATTTGTTAAGGAGATTAAGCTAAGAGAATGAAAGCGAAAATGTTTTTCATTTATCTTTCATTCTAGCCCGATAAAAAGGGTAAGAGTGTATGAGAAAAATTCTTCTTTTTTCTCAAATTTAGTTTACCAAAATGTCATTTATTTTTCAGTTGTATATCATTATAGTCATTTTGGGAATTAATTTGGAAATTTGGGAAAGTGGTCACTTAATTTGGTCACTTTTTGGAAAGGTCTCGTTTAATGGTGCAAATCATCCGAGGAAATAAATCCCCGATTAATCTGTTGCATGAACATGAATTTTGAACATGTAATTTATTTACATGTATATATTATATGATATGAAACATAGCCGAGTGTTTAAAAGTGAATAAGACTTTGCCATAGTACAACCAATATGTACCACTGTCAAATGAATTAAATTCACGTTCCTTTGATCATTCATAATCGCCTTATTTTGTGGAGAAAAATATATATTATCAATGCCTAACATATTTTAATGAGTGGCATATCTAAATCGTTAGGTATATAAGGTTAAGATTGCAATTGACAGGAGTTTAATAACAACACATTTTTATTGGACATCATACGTGACATGATGAAGAACTTATTCAATTAAGCATATAGGAATCACCCTGTACGCGAAAGTTTGATGAGAAATCACCATTTGAGCTTCCTTGTCGACCGTATTAAAATCTTTATAACACGGTTATAACACAATTTGTCAGTGAGAGTATGCACATTCGATTTATTTGGATCAAAACTTATTGAGTAAATCCCAATTGCAAATTGTTCCTGTGCCCTATCCAAGTTTCTTCTGTACCTGCACCCTATCCATTTCGAATTTGGTGCATCACACTCTTCAGAAATTCGTACGGTTCGCAGAATTCATTGTGAAAGTGATCGTCATTGATTGTATGTTCATTCTGCAACCATTTTTGGTCAATTCGAACGATTTTTAACAAATTAAGAGGTTTAAGATGAAAAATCTTCCACTGTTCGTGGAATGTATCCAATTGCAATCGGCGAGGTTCGAACACTGTGGCCGAGTGTTTGAAGAAGCCGTTTATCTGGCACTATTACACCAAGCCGCGGATTGTTAGGCGGGTACTTTGAGCTACATTCCGTGCACGAAATCGCTTTATGAAAGGATACCCACCGGATTGAAGAAGTCGAAGCGACGACATTCGCCATTTTTATTCACGGTCTCTATCATTTTTGATCACGTGATTCTCAGCCCTGGGAGTGGAAAATGTTTGAAAAAAAATGGTTACAGCGCACGACGGACGACGGACAACGCACGACGGATGACGCACGAGGGATGACGCACGAGGGATGACGCACGAGGGATGACGCACGACGGATGACGCACGACGGATGACGCACAACGGATGACGCACGACGGACAACACACGACTTATGACGCACGACGGATGACGCACGGCGGATGACGCACGGTGGATGACGTACGGCGGATGACGCACGGCGGATGACGCACGGCGGATGACGTACGGCGGATGAAGCACGACGCATGACGCACGACGGACAACACACGACTGATGACGCACGACAGATGACGCACGGCGGATGACGCACGGCGGATGACGCACGGTGGATGACGCACGGCGGATGACGTACGACGGATGAAGCACGACGAATGACGCACGACGGATGACGCACGACGGATGACGCACGACGGATGACGCACGACGGGGGCGCACGGTGGATGACGCACGACGGATGACGCACGACGGACAACACACGACTGATAACGCACGAGGGATGACGCACGGCGGATGGCGCACGGCGGATGACGCACGGCGGATGACGTACGACGGATGAAGCACGACGTATGACGCACGACGGGGGCGCACGAAGGGTGACGCACGATGGATGACGCACGACGGATGACGCACGATGGATGACGCACGACGGATGACGCACAATGGATGACGCACGACGGATGACGCATGACGGACGACAGACATTGGGCGATCACAAAAGCTCAGCTTCAGCACTTTGTGATCATGTGTGCTGTAAACCAACACTCTCCACTTTCATACATAAACATAATGAAAATGTTGTCGTTACATCTCGATTATGATCGGTTCATTGCTAATACATCTACCAAATGACTCTAGAATGATTCTAGACTTTTTTCCATAATTGCATGTAAATGCTTTATATATTATCATCAAGTAAAACAGTTTTGATAATACACTGTAGGTTAAATGAAGTCTAGGTTAAGGTTTTGTAGGATAACATATACTTAAAACATCGACGAATATAACGTAAACATACAAACAAAAACAAGTCCATGCCTATATAGCAAACAATCACTCTAACATGCGCGCTGTCTTATAAACAAGTGGGACTGCAATTCGATACCTACAAGTCGCGGTAATCGAGACGCTTCGACTGATATCGGTAGAGGAATTCCCAGCAGTCACAGAGTTGACAAGGTTTACAAGAGAAATGCCTGAAATATTTATATCGGTAAGATCTTGCCAAAGATCGTTCATAGGTTGGAAGGGAATTAAACTATGTCACTATATAATATATATAGTATAGTAATATAGTAACTTTATTGACCGCAGTTATTCACTCGTCTTGAACGTTACGCAGAGTGAATTTATTTTAGATATCTAGCTCTTATTTCATCATGGGCTGGATCAGTCAAGAACTAGATCATAATGTCATATCTTGTAGAATGGTGTTACCACTCAACCAGCTAAAGTAATGATCCAATTGTCATCGGAAGTTATCTAAATTGTTTTTCGTCATGATATCAATGTCAACTTTGTTCCTGGTAGTCGAGGCGAAATTTTCAGAACGTAGGAATTGTGAGTAACATACAGTCTTATTGCTGATTCCTAATATATATGCATCCTGCATTGATTTGAGCGAGGTTGCCACTCTGGTAACTTCTTTTGGTCATTTGCATAAATTAAAAATGAACTTCAATCGTTTTTTTTATCCGACACCTTAATGAGACAAAATGGCATATTAGGTGTCCTCTATGTGGTTTTGGGACACGGAAAGCTAATTTCTGATCTTCATATTAAATTCTGACCTCTCCACGTTGTAAAAAAAGATATTGCGTTTAGACACCATTTTGAAATACAAACGTTTCTGTGATCAGCAATTTGAACATTAAAGATTCTTTCCCTTCTTTTCCTATTAGCACCAGCCAATATGTTTAAAAATTGCAACGGCACATCCAGTTGAAACTTATGTCGGCAAGTATTTTCTTATCTGGTTTGGCAAAAATTTGACTGTATATGTCTTAATTACTTGTATCTTGAATATAGTGGTCTTTAATGAAAGACCTACGAGTATTTAGTTGTTTTGCCTTTGCATGTAATCCCCGAATACATTAAAGTTACTTGAACAGTTTCTGAAAAATAATTCCTTCATCTCCTTCTACCGACAGCATGTACCCTTCAATTATAAGCTGAATGACTCCCTGAACCTATTCCCCGTGGTGGAATTGTGACAGTCTCACTGAACCTATTCCCCGTAGTGGAATTGTGACATGACTCCCTGAACCAATTCCCCGTGGTGGAATAGTGACAGTCTCCCTGAACCTATTCCCCGTGGTAGAATAGTGACAGTCTCCCTGAACCTATTCCCAGTGGTGGAATAGTGACAGTCTCACTGAACCTATTCCCCGTGGTGGAATTGTGACAGTCTCCCTGAACCTATTCCCCGTGGTGGAATTGTGACAGTCTCCCTCAACCTATTCCCCGTGGTGGAATAGTGACAGTCTCCCTGAACCTATTCCCCGTGGTGGAATTGTGACATGACTCCCTGAACCTATACCCCGTGGTGGAATTGTGACAGTCTCCCTGAACCTATTCCCCGTGGTGGAATTGTGACAGTCTCCCTGAACCTATTCCCCGTGGTAGAATAGTGACAGTCTCCCTGAACCTATTCCCCGTGGTGGAATTGTGACAGTCTCCCTGAACCTATTCCCCGTGGTGGAATTGTGACATGACTCCCTGAACCTATTCCCCGTAGTGGAATTGTGACATGACTCCCTGAACCAATTCCCCGTGGTGGAATAGTGACAGTCTCCCTGAACCTATTCCCCGTGGTGGAATAGTGACAGTCTCCCTGAACCTATTCCCCGTGGTGGAATAGTGACAGTCTCCCTGAACCTATTCCCCGTGGTGGAATTGTGACAGTCTCCCTGAACCTATTCCCCGTGGTGGAATTGTGACAGTCACAAGTTGACCTTATTATGCAGGGAAGAACTACATGTATTGTGACTAAAGGATAAATTGTTAGATAAGGAGCAATGTATTTTTTTTTATCACGCAATATAAGCGAAACCGGAATTCTTTAATCTATCCAAAAGAAGTTTGAATCGAAAAAACTATTGAGAAATATTGTGTGTTTATTGAATAAAGAGTAGCTGACGCATGCTTACCGAGGACTTAAACGTTAATACAATGACGTTCCTGCTGTTGCATGTTTTGTTTACAAACAACGTAAGCTTTAATGCGATATCATATAAAAGGTGCTGGGTAAGAACTTTTCAAGCATATAGTTGTTACGTGACATTTCAACAACAAGTCTTCAATTTGCAGGTACGTCTTGTTTGTTTTTTGATGTAAGGAAAATACAATCGTCTGCATCCATTTCAATAAAACCTTATGGTTTACTTTTGCAACAAATAATTATTATATGCGTTATTATGAGATAGTAACACTGTATAGTAAGGATAAAGTTCGGAAAAAAGGTTCAAATGAAAGGAAACATGAATTTCTTAACCAAAGACAGATTTCTGGCCCCTGTTGTTCATTTTTTACTTGAAGCTGTGAACAATAATTATGTCTTTTGGTACGGGTAATTTACTTCTGTAGAAAAATAGAAGTTGTTTGTGTTGGATTATTTCGTTTTGTCAAAGTGGTCTATAAAGTATATATATTTCAATAAGTATATCAATGTCTAGCGGTTACACTAGAAATGATCATTGACTACCGCTCTATATCTACAGTACCTCAGCAATGTTGAGAAGAGCTGATGTGTAACTCACACATTAATGTTTGAAATCCTTTGAGCTCGGAAAGATGATTGAAGTCCTCTGCTGATTTAAGTTTTTATTACGCACGTTATCGTCTTGCAGATGTTTCGTTTGTTTTCGTCGTTGACTATTAGACCAAGATGTCTAAAACGGACACGATGGGTATTTCCTATACTTGTCAGTACGGTGCTAGTGTTGACTGCCAAAATCGGAACACTAACTATGTCAAGGAAAAGTGAGTCGTCCAAGGTGAGTAAGCTGTTAGCCAAGTAGGACATTCTGACTCCTCCTAGTAATTGTGAGTAAACTGTGAATAAACTGTGAGTTAACTGTGAGTAAACTGTGAGTAAAATAAAGGTTCGTTTGGCTGAATAATAGTTCAACAGACGAAGTTTCCGTTATGAAAACTTGGCATCGCGCATGTCTTGCATGAGAAATACCTCTACACAGTAACCCTTGATTCTGTTTTTTGTATAAACAGTCTGAAGTCATGGTGTGGTAGCGGAACATTCTGGCGTTTAAATGTAGTAAAAGTTTGTTTTGATAATGTTAGTCAAAGTTGTCAACTTATTGTTAAGATAAAGCAAGATGGCAACCGGATGTCTATTTGAAAATCATACACTGAACGTCAGAAGAAAATTGCTTATAAACATTTATTGCATCCGTATTAAAGTTTACAAAGATCTCGCGGGGTTTGGCTGTATATTTGAATCGGTTTAATTATGAGATACCAATGGCGCTTCCCAATCTATATCTTAATCTGAAATATGGGGTCTTCACATGCAGACAAAATGGAAGGAATTCATATCGGCTTTGTAGACACTTTCTGGGAACAATCTATTTGTAGACGTATGGATTTTGAAGAATATGAGGGACACACTCTGAGTATAAGCTAGTTTTCTAAATATATTTCTTATAGAAGCAAATCATTTTCTTACATCAACATCTTTATCCTCGTATTTGGCATTCGAGGTTTAGTAATAGACAGGTCTGATATAATTTATTGGATCTCAAGTGTTACACGTTTATTATTCACATATGGTTCTGGTCATGTTTAGTTTTTCTGAGATATGAAATTGAGATTTCATTTTGACTGAGGAAATGTCACACCAATACCGATTCACTAGTTGTAACACATACAATATAAATGCAAAGATTGACAGAGATCTTTGAATTTTTTCATCTTTTATGACGATTGATCTTCGACTTTAAGATGTTTTAAATATATATTTGACTGCTTTTAATATTATTATTATTTTTTCTTTTTTTAAGATGAAACTATCTTCACTGTTAAAATGATATCACATATCTATTTAGTTACATAAAACTAGATTATTGGCACGCGTATCACCCCTATAGTCGGTTCGTGGAGATACAACACATTTATGTTGCATATGAAGTAAACGTTTAAATAGCTTTTTAAGTAAACAATTATCTAAATTTTAATTAACAAGGTCAGCGGCGGTATTCTTAAAAACCATCATCATGTATGTCTCACAAACGTTTGGCTGATTTCGTATTTCCGTCATGCAAAATCATTGAAGTAGAGAGGAGATCGCCATCAAAGCACTGGAATGCATCGCAGCTCGTTTGGCAGCTTAGGTCGCCCCTATCGGAGACAATCGCATAACACGCCTTGTAATGCAGTCGCCGAAAGAGCGATTCAATCAGATCATCGTTTCATAAATAGTCTCATAATAGTTTCATAAACTAAAACTATTCATTCTGAAACTCTTTCTTTGTTTTATAAGGAACCTGCTGGATATTATAAAAACCAAGGAACTATAGGAATCCAATACCCGAAAGTAACTACACAATCATCTGTGATTGACGAAAGTTCAAGAAGAGACCAGCATTATAAAGGTATCTATCTTTAATTCCAGTTTACTTTACTTTACTATACCTGCTATAGAAGACCTATGAATTAACAATGACAAAATGATTAATTGCCCATCATCAGCATTGTACCATCACTAAGGTCAACCGTTAGATATCTATTAGGCTTGCTTTATAACAAAGGTAAAAGACATATATCACCAATCTAGAGTTTTCCCTTTTGGATTCTTTAATTCAAATACTCTTCCAATGGTAGGCATATGATACATGTTCTTGAATATATTGATACAGATCTTAAAACTATCTTCGATCACGCTGACTTAAAGAGTACTACGCGACTGTCCAGTCCAGTAAAACGAGTGAGAGGATTTAAGGATAGCATACAACTCTTTAGTGCAATAGCAGGCAATTCTACGACTATCAACACATGGGACAAACTAGCGCTTACAGGATGGGAGGCCGGTTACCTCCACAAACGCACCTATGTCTGCTGTGTGGCGTTCTCATCGGGAGACATACATTCCTTCCCGGCGACAAAACTGAGCTATAGTAAGATGTGCCCATTTGTTGCACGACAGTATGTGTGTCAATTGGGTAACCACACTTTTAGAGATATACCTGTGGCTGCGACTATTGCTGACTCGAATAACCCTTTATGTCATAGGGATCTGGCAGAGTATGTTGATGTCGAGTATGCATTTAAACATCCACAGGAAATAGCCGTTTTTGAAAAGGTATAGTATACGAAATAAACACAGATACACATCTCCTTCAAGATAAATATAAAAGTCGCCTTAACTCTCGTTCATGTTGTTAATGTGTGCAAGGGTTTTAAAACGAAACTTATTGTGATTACTATTTGTAACTCTGCCAGAGCCACTTTTCACAATTATGACTTCAAAATTTACGTACACCAGGTAATGTTGACGAACGCATTAGGAATCACAATGTTTTAGCGGTATTAAAACGCTCTCATTATCTACACAAATATTTCAAATCTATTGTTTTTAATAGTCTAAAACTAGAACATGTTGACAATTCCCAGAGAACGTCACATAAACAACTTAGAACCACTTTAGACTTGATTCTTTCCAACGATGCAGATATCCATACGTTCACGACTTAAATGAGCCGGTAGTACGTTATAGATGGTCCAAAGTACTGGTAGATTATCATGAAACACTATAGAAAAAAGCAATCTTGTGATCATTCTAATTCCCTTTTGTTTATAAAACCTGGGAATAATCAACTGGCTGCCAAGTCAAACACCATTTGACAATTCATAGTTAACATTCACCGTTATAGTTAATCGTTTGCTACTGATGGCAATTAGGAAACACTACTGTATATATAGTACGTGTGGTTGTTAGGAAAGCCTTTATACACCAGAAAACGTTTGTCTCGGCCTTATTATAAACGATGCGAACTCCGCTGTGAACATTTATCTTCTTTTTTCCATTTCTCAGCGCGATGCAATACCATGCTCATATTCCCAACAATATATCGAATTCAATTGTATAAGCTACAGAAGATCTCTGTTAACACATTCCGTGTAGTGTATATGCCTATTCAACATAAATTAAAAGAAACCAAACAACACATTCCCCCATCCCAATATAAGAGTTTGGTACTGCTCCAAAACGAAAGCAGCAGCAATAGAATATAGACGTAGTGGTTTAAACAATCGATTGCCTATAAGGTGCAATTCATCATTTTGTCACGATGATTTCTGGTATAGTGATTGGTACGTGTAGATGTGGTAATCTAAGGATTTATGTGATAAAAGGTTAATACATGTTAATATATATCTTCCATACAGCTGCTCTTTGGTAACATATCGGCCCATGATCTTGTAGCGTGGTTCGAGATCCACAAACTACAGGGGGCCAGCAAGTTTGTCGTGTATTGCCGAGATTTAAACATCAATGCTCTGAGGGTACTCCAATACTATGAACAAAGTGGCATATTAGACATTATTCCATTGAGACAGTTCCCAACAGGTAAGAAATATGCATCAGATGAAACTCCAAGTTTCACTTTTGATAACGATATTTTTCATAAAAGCGAACTGTTGAGATTTCTTATAGTGTGATCATTTCAAAACAAGATATTTCACTGTGTAGAAAATAGCACACTTATAAATGTAATATATATTTAGTATATAGGACTCAGACATTGATTTAGATAACTTATTAAGACGTTCGTCCGAGATATCTTTTATCACGTCTTGTTCAATGAATTCATGAAAACGCAAAAATTACTTGCAAGCATACGTTTAACTAGTAATTCAGTATTTACACTTCTTATTAACATTATCTCAATTCACTGGAAATCCAACATGGCGCCGATTTGAACATCTGGTCATACACCTGTTACTTTTGAGATCTTGAATTCCCATTGACTCCAAAGTTAAATCAGGCATTTTCAAGACTCTGCTGAGGGAAGAATTGTGTTTTTTACGCTTAGCTATATACAGAAACATCAAGTTTGGCCATTTAACTCTCAGAAACTGTAATAAAATGGACACCTCAATCGTCTCATTTTTTTTTCTACGGAGCAAAGTGTATTAGTACCGTCCGAAAATCAGTGCACTAGCTGTCAAATCTAGCCGAGGTACCGGCATTTGTGTTCATACATCCCAAACAAATAGTCCTGCAATAAGCAATCAAAACAAACTTTGGGAGCATTGCAGGACTATAATCTATACAGGAAACACATCAGTGTTCTACCAGCTCACCTCTTACTAGCAAAACTATGCACCAGAAGCCGAAACTCAAAATTTCTAAATGGGACTACTTTTGGGTACTACGACCCGGAAGTACCCCGTAACAGGTGCGAGACCATCTTAATCGGCTCTCTACAGTTTGTGTATTGATGCGCGATAGAGGCGTGTATATCTTAAACTGGTTCCTTGACCTTAATCAAAGAGTTATGCACCCAAACACGATTTCGCCACTATTTTGGCCTGCTAAGGTTTTTCGAGTATACAAGTAGTCATGTGAACATTGCCCATTATCTTCCATTGAAAATAACGTCGTAATTGTTGCATTAATTATTGTACCGTGATACCTCATAGTTACCACAACTGACAATTGAAACCCGAAATACATCAAAGCACCAACCTAGTTTGTTTACAAACATAACAATATTGCCGACTTATTTTTTTTTATAGACCTGGCACCAAATTCAGTAGTAACTATCTGCTATCATATATTCAATGCAATTGCCTCTGACATACCAATTACCTACGCATGCTTCTGGGTTATTTAGAGCCTTATGACATGGCACAGGCAAATAAATGATTCAATATACATGATTAGTAGGCAGCTAATTTTGTCCAGCTAGTTGACTTATGATAAGACGATTGAAGTCCTTCAAAATTATTATTAAACCAGTTTCAATCAGTTTAGTTCCCCAATCAGACATTCTATCATGCCCTTTTAAATTCGAAATAGCCTACATAATAACGACTAAATGCTTTTGTGACCAATGGAGTAATAAAAAGCAAATTCGAAAAAAGTGCC
Source organism: Cerastoderma edule (assembly GCA_947846245.1). Lineage (NCBI taxonomy): Eukaryota > Metazoa > Mollusca > Bivalvia > Cardiida > Cardiidae > Cerastoderma > Cerastoderma edule. The sequence goes on along the minus strand of OX401408.1, from coordinate 9,366,620 downwards.
ATGACTTTCTTTACTCTCTTTTTCTAATTAGACTTTTGGACAGGTCTAAATCAATAGTTATCACAGAGAATAACTTAAACGTATGCAAACCTGAAATGTTTGTGGTATTTTCGAGAATATTTATGAGCATTTTCTCTTTTCTTCAAAAGATATTCTTAAGTCATCTTCTTAAGTATAATGTATCATCAGCATTCACAATTTATATACGCGTTGCGTGCGCATGTGCGGAAAGCGTATATAGCAATCGATCAGAATCCTTCTTTTCCTTGGAATCCTTCTTAACCTATAGGGGCTCAATCACTGCCGAGAGAAAGCAAGTAGTTCCAACTACTATGTTGACCGTAATCTGTCTATAACTTCGTGAATTTTTATAAAGATAAATCGTCATTTTGTTTTAAATCAAATCTACTCTTCCTTGGTTTGTTTTTGGTGCGTCTGTGATGTGCAAGATGGTAGTCAAAGGTAATGCAAACAATCCGCGTTAATTTCCCAAAATCCTGGAACATCTAGTAGAAGGTATCTTGCGGCATCCGTATTTAGGCCGTGGGATTCCCTACCTTAAAGGAATCCCCAGTGTCTTATCTTTTGTTTCATAAATCCTTGACCCAATTTCAGTAATAGGTCTCCGAATTTGTTTATTTGGTTACTAGAGGGTTGGGAAACAGTATGCTTAGCGAGAGGTTTAAAATACGACTCCCCTTTCTTAAGAGAAATAGTGTTATGTAATACAAAAAGAAATTAATTATCACATAAAAGCCGTTTCTTTTAAATTGGAAGTTAATTTTATACTTTAACAGGGCGTTTCATACTAAACAAGTAATCTGATGTCCATTTTTCATTATAAGTAAGTAAAATAAGTTTGCCTGATGTTTCTGTATAAGCCGGGATATAAACTGTGTAAATACTTTTGTAACCATTACTGAACGTTAGGTTAGCATGTGCATTTTACAATGGCAAAAGGAAAAGAAGATCTAACCGTTTACCTAATGTAAGGGGGAAATACCTCTGTTGAGTAGATAAAAAAATCAACAAGACTAGAATGTATGATTTTTTACTTTGTTGTTGAGATCAATATTAAGACTTACACCTCTCCGATCCGTTTTGATCTACCCGTTTCTTGTGTTCCGGTTCCAGTCCGCAACACTCTGCCATGACATTGATTTGGCATTTAGCCAACATATATTTAATGCACTTTTAAAACTATTCACACAATTGGATAAAACGTCTTCCTCTGTCAAACTGTTCCATATATCTCTGACTCTCTGACTGAAGCTGTATCTACGTATATTGGTGCTGGAGTGTTTCTTGAATAACTTGTCTACTGGTAGATAGGTAATTGAACTGAAAAAGCTTGTTTTTCGTCTACAAGACCTATTTTGTTGATAACTGGATTAAGACTTTTTCATTTGATTAGAACATTGGGTTTGAGTACCAATGGAGTACTGGGACAGTTAAATTTTTCATGTGTACTATGTCTCTGATTACGATACTAGAATTATGCAAAATTTCATTGAACGCCTGCTGTTCCTCTTTTGTAATGTTAAGTGCATCACCTTTATTCAAAGTATCTACTATATCGTTCTTTACAAATTCGATATATAGATGGCGGTCTCTACCTGAATCTAGGGTAAAATTCTTCTTCACCTTAACCTTGAACCTATCTCTAACACCAGGCTCTTCCCTAACATCGTCTACTCGGTCGTAAAAATACTCATGCAATCTCATCCTACGTTCCACTTCAGCTAGATCAGCTAACAATTTAAGTTTATCTACTTTCCCCCTGCTCGGTATAAACTTCAAACCCTTCTCCAACAAACTAGTTTGAGCGTTAGTAAGAGTGTATTTTGACAGATTCGTTACACTCACCACCGGTTCTATGGTATTCATATTAGGTTTTACCTTTACCCCAATTTCTTTAGTCTCATCCGCAGCATCACGGATCAATTCGGAACCACACTTTCCCATTATAATATTCTCATGTTCACACACTGTATCAGCTTTATTCTTCACCAGGCATACCTTTCCTATTGAAGATCCCTCTTGATCCACAATACTTACTTTAGGCTCTATTTGTTCAAAAGTACGTGAATATGCAAACCTTTTCTCAATATTTCCTGATCGCGTAACATTAGCTTGACTAAGGGATACGAGTACTGCTCGGAATGAGTAAAAATTATTTTAGCATGCATTTCATTTCCAATTTGCTGTTGATATTTTGTTTGTGAGAATTTCTCGTTTTCTCAAACATTTCCATTTTGTTTTACTGTTTACACAAGTTACTAATTGGGGAATAACCTTAGGTGTTACTGAAATATGCATTCTTTGAAGGTCTTGGACTTTTTGTAAACATCAATAGTTATAATTTAAAAGACCAGAATACAGTCATAGAACATACACTATATTGTAAATAAATTAAAATTACAAGTTGTATGAAGCGCTATGTCCACTTAACCATTCTTAGATTTTTTCCCTGTTATATCCACCACATATATATATATTCACCACGATCCTCTACAATCGTATCTACTCGGCAATCCCCGTAACAAGTCGGTAGATATACCTCGTAGGCAGTACATGAATACACCAGAAATCCTGGGGTAATTCGCCTTATTTCCGGCGGATAACTCAAAATGCACACAGGCACTAAATATGTATTTTAGATACACACAAATTGGCTATATATCACCATTGAATGTTGTTTTTACCCTTTTCATTAAAGTTGATCATATCAACACATCTTTGTTTCATATTTTGTCAATCGGCTCTTCTCGGTAATCCCCGGCTTGTGCCGGGGATTTCCGAGTAGATACGATTGCAAACGAACATGCCCTTCGTTGCTGACCTACTTTCAAAAATGGCTCCCCATTGCCTCCGAGGTTATTTTAAGAAATGGCCGAGGTGTTCCGATTGGATCCTCTATAGTAGATTCAGGCTTATCTTGGTCCGGTCTAACAGCTGAAGGTACTTCACCGTCCACTGTACCAACTGTAGACCCCATATCAATCGGAGTATGCTTATCAAACCAATCATCCACCCCTCTGTTGTATACCGGTAACAATGGTGTGCTCTGTGAGGGCATGTTTACCAAACTAAAATTGTCTTTCTCTAATAGCAGGAATATTCACCTGAGTTAACATCATTAAAACCGTCTATGCCCTAGATCTCTCACCCGGTTTCAAACGCCCTATCCATATATACCTTTATTGCTACACCATACTTGTCGGCGGCTACCTGCACCTCGGCCTCAGTCGCCCATTATGCCACTCTCCCATCTGTGTGTTTCTGATTACGAATTAGTTCACTTGTGTCTCCATCAATGAGCATACTATATCTGTTCATATGAGTCGCCATATATGTAACCACTTCATGACGGATATCCGTGTGTGCCATTTGGGTCCCATTAATATGCAAACTTAGACATCTATAGAAACAATTACCATCTTTTACTATGTTCAATACGATGTAATTTTGTTTGAAACTACTACTCTTCCGGTTATTAATCAATGTCTCCAACTTCCTATCTTTAACAGAACACAGTTCTTCTTTCTCTGTAAACACTACATTACTAATTAAATTGGAGGTCCTTTCAGCATTAACCCATTCAACTGACCTTTAAGATCAATCGCCTTCCTCCTACAAGCATCGATCGTTATATGCATCAACCTTAGAGATGTTTCCATCTACACCTTATTACACTTATCGCGCTCTTCCACGTTCACATCCAACTAGATATCCCACTTGATATTGAATCCTATTGGAATCACTGACGATTCAATGCAATTCTCAAAGAAATTGGCATGGCTCTCATAACGAAGTATTTTCTTTATCACATGAGTCAGCGCCATAGCTAAATTCAGCGATTGTTAGGACATCCCCCTATCATCTTCGATATGAGAAAAAGTTATTGGCTAAGCCAGGTCCGTACCTTTAACCTCCTGTATTGTATGGCAACCAAACTAATACGTCATGATTGATGAAACAAAACCTGATAAAAAAATTCAGAACATATACAAAAGGTAATACACGTATGTAACAACGATGGTTATTATTCTTGACTAAGGTAATATTGATCATATTACGTCTGTTGAACATGAAATTTCGATTCTACTTGTGAAACCCCTATCGGAAGCAAATAGTTCTGGAGTTTGAATGTGTCTACACTACTGATCAAACTAATGCTATTGAAATTCATGTATATGAAAATGGTCATTTATAAAAACACATTCAAGGTAGGTGTATGTGGTGTAATACTTGCATAGTTAGGTATTTGGTTTCTCATTTCATGTACTTAAGGTTTAAAAACCTTTGATGAGAGATTGCAGCAGTTACACAGTGACCAGGAGGTCTCTATGTACGACGCCCTACAAAGACTAAAGGGTTACAAGTACGTCACCTACTTCGATACGGACGAACACATTCTCTCACGAAAGGGGGAAACATGGATGACAGTTTTTGTAAGTTGGTCTCGCTATAAACATAAACTGACATATTTCCTTTTCATAAACATAAAGACGATAAGACTTTCACGCTTTACAATGGTAATTTGTTCAAAAAAAAAATCAACAACACGTATTTGAGCTGTTATCATAAGATAACGATACATTACTAATAATAAAATAAATGTAAATGCTTTATAATTGATATTCGGAACAGTTGACTTCAATGAAGGTGGCAAAGTACTATTCGAATATGAAATGCAAAAAAAACATAAATAGGAAAAAAAGATAAAAGTATTCAGCATTTTATAGTGAAAGAAGAGATTATGAATTAAGATCATTGTGATTTAGAGGTTTTTTTTTAACTTTTGAATCCAAAATGCTTCTTTACAAAAGCGCTAACTCTATTATTGAAAACATCAGCAGGCATAAATGTGTAATGAGCCGCACTATACATGTTTTCAAAGAAATACGTAGCAACAAGAGTAGACAACTTGTGTCTGTAAAGGTTGTAATATCAAACTTATCGGTCCATCCGTTTTGAAACGGATTGCTTTGTTTGTCCAAAGTATTGGGTTGACATTTATCGCATGATATCAAGTATATAACATTTTTAGGTTAACAGTTTGTATTGTGCCGTTATGAAAACTTTTATTCCGTCAAGGTAATGGTAAATATGGCTCCGGGATCGATTCGAGCACGATGGGTACACCGTCTTTTGTTGCACTTGTTAGCTTATTGGTCTAAATCATAACACGCATGTATTTTTATATCTGAAGTTATCAAATCATCAAAATGGTTCTTAGGACGTCTGAAAGCAACACTTTCAGACGTTTTCAGTTATCATGAACATATCTTTCGTTTTTTTGAAATATCAAGTATGTGATAAATTGTATTACCAATAATTGGCATAGAAGGTTTTACTCCACAGTACCGGTAACCTATCCGTTTCCACTGTAGAACACTGTTACGGGGCTTCGGTTTGAGATGTTATCAGCACTTTACATCGTCAAGCACGGGTTTTAAAGTTTCCTTCAATGAAAAAACAAACAAATGCGAAGTTGGTCAAGGGAGGAATTGAACTTGTCGTTATTAGAAATAATTCTCCTGTAACGTTAGGCCTGGCTAAGTGGAGTCCCATCCTTGCGTGGTTTAGGGTAACACGAAGTGGAATCAAGGTACTGATGCTTGTTGGTTTCTTCCACAAAAATATCCGTTATGATTTGAAACGACCCAACTTTCGAAACATTCACATAAAGAAAAGAAACGCTAGTCTTGAAAATTTCATAAAAATCATTCATGTTCGAATGGAAATTATCAATGTTTACAATGACGTATTCCAGTATTTGCACGCGTGTATTAAATCATCATTGATGTTCGTATATAGAGCAGATACGTCTAAGGTCACTAGGTATGAATCACTGTTTAGTTTTATCTGTTTAACTTCATTTAAAAATACGGCAATGTCCTTAACATACGACGGTAAGTCCATCATGTAAAGTTTTAGTAAATAAAACTAGTAAATATATTTGGAAATATCCTCGGTTGGGGAAATACACACTTATTCAATCGGATGTCCTGGATATTCAAAAGTCAAATTTTAATCAGGTTGTATATGTATCTTTGGCAAAATGTAAAAGCCTGGTGTACAGACATATCCGGGGATTGTGTCAAATAAAAAAAAATATAGTTTTTTTCTACACAGATAGAAATGTTACATTCAAGAACTACAGTTTGAACATTTGCATATTTTGGTAGTTCTGTCCATTTCTTAACTGTCTAGATATTTCTTATTTCTAATCCGTTCATTATAACAACCGTGTTGGATTTATCAGCTGTTTTATGTCAACATCTTTGTTTTCCTTTAAGTAAAGTTTCTTCAAATACATCGCTCTTTGATTAAAAAGAAATTAAGCATCTTCGAGATGGAATGTTCCCCTTGTTTACTTCATTATTTCTTCTTTAAACCGTTCCTTGTGATTACTCATCGAATCTCTTAACCTCAGGAATAAACATATCAAAAGCGTGTTTTTTTCGGAAAACATGAATCTTCCAGAAACTTACATGTGAAAAGAAACCAACTGTACGGGTCGGTGATAAACTTACTGGATATCGAGCTGTAGCCTGTTAGCATGCCAACAAAGTCATAAAGGGTCGCAAAGGTTGAATATGTTCGGTCTAATAAGGCAGCATATATTGAACATGATATATATATATATATGATATCAACAAACATATTCATAAAGATTATAAAGACTCGGTAAAGAGACTTTGAATTAGAGAGTGGACAAAGTCTAGTGTCAGACGGAAAACAGATAGATGTGACAAAAACAATACATGGTGAAATAACCTATAACCTATTCAATTATGATGACATTCACACATGACCTTCTTAGATCATGACAAAATACATCTGAGCGCGGCTCAAGCATTCATTTGTCTTGATGGAACTTACCTCGGCCCCTTACGACGTAGTACCTGCACTTTATTCCAGACAAACAATGCTATTGGCAACACAGTCACTAATTTGACTTAATGTAATACGCCAAGAGCAAGACAAGCACAACTGAATTCCGAATTATTCAAGGCAATTTTAACTTGACCTGTTTGGAGGTCTCCGTGTTATGTTGTTGTTCACCATCAGTAAAAGACAACATTTGTAAAAGGTAAAGTGTGTGCATCTTTCTCATATTCGGGTTTCCTATGGGGATTCCTCAGTCAAATCTCGAACAGCAATCAAAAGCCATCGCCTTGTTAGATATTCCTGATGTACAACACAAAGGCCTCTTTATAGGCGACAACATTCTTTTAAAAAAAATGAAAACCAAGATATTGGATTATTAATAATTTAATCACAAAAAATGACTTCATTAGAGCCAAACTAATATTTAAATCGGAACTATTTATTTCCCCTCGACTCTGAAGTTATTCATACCGTTCGTGAAGATAACGTTTTTATTTCCAGTGCAATTGCATTGCGGAAAACACGCAGTTCGGTGCATCTACACTCTAAATTCACCAACCACTACCCGCATCCCACAATGCACATCTTGAAAAGAATCGACATTGGTCGTTATTTTGTTTCTTTTAACTATTATTGAAGTTCCCGACCATTGAAGCATTCTTTTTTACCACTCTAAACGATTCCGACAATCTGTAAACTTTTCTTATGCAAACCTTCCCATAATTCATGACTTAACCCTGTAAATATTCAAGATGTTGGCGTGCCTGCAACACTAGTGAATATGCAAGAGTGGCAGGCAGAGATGCAGCTTCTGTAAATAGATCGACCTAGAGGTTACCATGCAGGACAAACGATATGCTTAAATAATAATCGACGCCTTGGATAGTATAGACAAAGTACCGAAACAAACTCGCCCATGCTTTACGTTTTCTTACAGGATAGGATGTTCAACAGCACCCCCGGTGCGGGCTCGTTTTGGTTCCCTACCTACTTGTTCACAATGAGCTGGGGACCCTCTGGTTCCGAGTCCCCATTTAGAGTTGCCAAATACCTACAGAGGACAGAACGTATAATAAATGCTCGGAAGTATGTTTACATCCCAAATACAGTCCTGGATATCGGAATAGTACATCACCACGCTCGCCACATTGATGGATATACAGGGTGAGTTGTTTTCAAAGAGCCAATTAGTGCATTTTCTAGACCGAGATGATCAGCTGCTAGCTTTAAAAAATCAAATCGAAAAACTTAAATTCATGTGGTGTATCATTGATCTCGAACTAAAACCATAGATCTCCTCAGAGCGCTAACATCAAACCGAAGTGCTCAGATAGTGGCTCACTGATTTTAGTCTAAAACAGAGATCTCCCCCGAGCGTTAACATCAAACCGAAGTGCTAAGATAGTGGCTCACTGATTTTAGTCTAAAACAGAGATCTCCCCCGAGCGTTTACATCAAACTGAAGTGCTAAGATAGTGGCTCACTGATTTTAGTCTAAAACAGAGATCTCCCCCGAGCGTTTACATCAAACTGAAGTGCTCAGATAGTGGCTCACTGATTTTAGTCTAAAACAGAGATCTCCCCCGAGCGTTAACATCAAACCGAAGTGCTAAGATAGTGGCTCACTGATTTTAGTCTAAAACAGAGATCTCCCCCGAGCGTTAACATCAAACCGAAGTGCTAAGATAGTGGCTCACTGATTTTAGTCTAAAACAGAGATCTCCCCCGAGCGTTTACATCAAACTGAAGTGCTCAGATAGTGGCTCACTGATTTTAGTCTAAAACAGAGATCTCCTCCGAGCGTTAAAATCAAACCGAAGTGCTAAGATAGTGTCTCACTGATTTTGGTCTAAAACATAGATCTCCTCTGACCTCTAACATCAAACCGAAGTGCTAAGAGTGTGTCTCAATGATTTTGGTCTAAAACAGAGATCTTCCCAGAGCGCAAACATCAAACCGAAGGGCTAAGATAGTGGCTCACTGATTTTAGTCTTAAACAGAGATCTCCTCTTAGCGCTAACATCAAACCGAAGTGCTAAGATAGTGGTTCACTGATTTTAGTCTAAAACAGAGATCTCCTCTGAGCGACAACATCAAACCGAAGTGCTAAGATAGTGTCTCACTGATTTTGGTCTAAAACATAGATCTCCTCTGAGCGCTAACATCAAACCGAAATGCAAAGATAGTGTCTCACTGGTTCTGGTCTAAAACATAAATCTCCTCTGAGCGCTAACATCAAACATAAGTTCTAAGATAGTGTCTCACTGATTCTAGTTTAAAACAGAGATCTCCTCCGAACGTTAACATCAAACCGAGGTGCTAAGATAGTGTCCCACTGATTTTGGTCAAAAACATAGATCTCCTCTGAGCGCTAACATCAAACCGAAGGGCTAACATAGGGTCTCACTGATTCTGGTCTAAAACATAGATCTCCTCAGAGCGCTAACATCAAACAGAAGAGCTAAGATAGTGTCTCACTGATTCTGGTCTAAAACATAGATCTCCTCAGAGCGCTAACATCAAACATAAGTTCTAAGATAGGGTCTCACTGATTTTTGGCCTTAAACATAGATCTCCTCTTAGCGTTAAAATCAAACCGAAGTGCCAAGATAGTGGCTCACTGATTTTGGTGTAAAACATCGATCTCCCCTAAGCGTTAAAATCAAACCGAAGTGCTAAGATAGTGTCTCACTGATTTTAGTCTAAAACAGAGACCTCCTCTGAGCGCTAACATCAAACCGAAGTTCTAAGATAGTGTCTCACTGATTTTAGTCTAAAACATAGATCTCCTCAGAATGCTAACATCAAACCGAAGGGCTGAGATAGTGTTTATTTATCGAAATGTACAAATAAATTATTTTTAACGGCCATGTTTCAAGGCCGGATGTTCATCTTTTACATGTTTCACTGTACTTCAATTAGATAAATTACGTTTTATAATTAAAGGGTAAGTTTGATCGTATTTTGTTTTCAGTTACAATGCCACCACTGGTGACACAGCCATACATCACTACCGGGTATGCCGTCCGAAATGGTTGACTGACCCGGACACGCAGTTTCCCTGCTTCAACATGACCCGTGTCTATGATGAAACGGTTCTCAATACGTTTAGAAAAGTGGAAGAAAATGTCTTGAGCATAATCAATTTGTTGAAAATTGATCATTAATAAAATCAATTACACCAACTTCAATTTAAATGTATGCATGATATTAAAATAGAGATAAAATACAAGTTACTTGTTTATTACATGAGAGTTTTTTTTTTTTTGAAAACCGGGAAGACATGGTTTGTTTATATCCGATCGTCTTTTTATATCATTTCACGAAAGGAAAATGCTCACGTTTGTCATATCTGAATGTCGCCAAGGTTTCTATTAAAGTAGTCAAACTATTTGACGCTATCTGGAAATATTCAGAAAATTTTGCGTCACGTCAAACTTTCGAACGATTCATTCATTGGAGGACGCTGTGACAGAACTTTTGTCGCACCGTTTGAAAACTGATATTTCCATTATAACAGTAAAACATTAAAAGACATTACTCACAGTTATGAATTAATCCCTTTTTAATCATCCATACACGATACTTGATGGTATTCCTCATATTTACTTTGTAAGAACGGTTTAGTTGACACTAGGTGACGATTTTTCTGCACGCGATAAACTTCCATTGCGCATGCGCACTGGAGTGTGAAAAACGTTATTCAGTGTTTATCAATTCTTTAATGGCAATTGATGCCATTATTTGGTGGTATGTAAGTTTATTTTAAATATCTTGTCTAATCAGTTGACTTTGAACTTTTGTGCTTTAAATCCTAAAATCAGAACTTGTAATGTCCGACATTTTTTGGATCGTTGGAAATTTCGACGTTAGATTGCCCCATCAAAAAATAAAAAGCAATCTTCACGTCGAACAATTTTGACTACTATTAAGGTGGTTTCCGACAAGGAATCCTATTTTGGTTAATGTGTCTATCAGTTATCATACATTTCATGGGACCCACCAGTAATATGGTTGGGGTCTGAAGTATCGCGCCAAATGATACTCCAAGCGGTGCTGGTGGCGCTTAAACCCGGGACCTACAGGTGACTAGTGATATGTAGAACACTCCGGGACCTACAGGTTACTATTGATATGTAGAACACTCCGGGACCTACAGGTGACTATTGATATGTAGAACACTCCGGGACCTACAGGTGACTATTGATATGTAGAACACTCCGGGACCTACAGGTGACTATTGATATGTAGAACACTCCGGGACCTACAGGTGACTATTGATATGTAAACACTCCGGGACCTACATGTGACTATTGATATGTAGAACACTCCGGGACCTACAGGTGACTATTGATATGTAGAACACTCCTGGACCTACATGTGACTATTGATATGTAGAACACTCCGGGACCTACAGGTGACTATTGATATGTAGAACACTCCGGGACCTACAGGTGACTATTGATATGTAGAACACTCCGGGACCTACAGATGACTATTGATATGTAGAACACTCCGGGACCTACAGGTGACTATTGATATGTAGAACACTCCGGGACCTACAGGTTACTATTGATATGTAGAACACTCCGGGACCTACAGGTGACTATTGATATGTAGAACACACCGGTACCTACAGATGACTATTGATATGTAGAACACTCCGTGTTTATTGATGTTCACTAAATGGTTACCATCGTTCTTAACTAAACATTGTTGAACACTAATGATATTGAGATACCAATGTTACGTATGAAGAATATTATAGATTGAAATCATCGAGTTTCTTAAGTTAATGGTTCATTTGATAAATAATTGCCCATAAAAACTTTTAATAGAAATAGCAGGCTGTCAACCGATTATCTGATAGTTATGCCATATGCTTTTTGCATGCTTTTCGCATGCTTTTCGCATGCTTAAAGGACGTATCAAGTGCTTTCTAGCTAAATTACAACTTTTTCTATGATTTGACAAGTCAAACGTTGGATTCTTAAATGCCTTGAAAATGAACGCTGCCACAAAACAAAAGCATAGCTAATGGTGCCTGAAACCCGAACGTCCAACTGACAAGCCCATCACCATAACAATCAGAAAATAAAAGACCCGTCATATATCGCAGCACGCAGTTATAATGATATAGGGATATTCGCAAAAGTAAATCGTTAACAGAGTACATTGCTATGTCACCACAGGAGGGTATCGCTGAATAAAGTCTGCTGCTATGACACCACAGGAGGGTATCGCTGAATAAAGTATGCTGCTATGTCACCACAGGAGGGTATCGCTGAATAAAGTGTGCTGCTATGTCACACAGGAGGGTATCGCTTAATAAAGTGTGCTGCTATGTCACCACAGGAGGGTATCGCTGAATAAAGTTTGCTGCTATGTCACTACAGGAGGGTATCGCTGAATAAAGTCTGCTGCTATGTCACCACAGGAGGGTATCGCTAAATAAAGTCTGCCTCTATGTCACCACAGGAGGGTATCGCTAAATAAAGTCTGCTGCTATGTCACCACAGGAGGGTATCGCTGAATAAAGTCTGCTGCTATGTCACCACATGAGGGTATCTCTGAATAAAGTCTGCTGCTATGTCACCAGAGGAGGTTATCGCTGAATAAAGTCTGCTGATATGTCACCACAGGAGTGTATCGCTGAATGAAGTCTGCTGCTATGTCACCACAGGAGGGTATCGCTGAATGAAGTCTGCTGCTATGTCACCACAGGAGTGTATCGCTGAATGAAGTCTGCTGCTATGTCACCACAGGAGAGTATCGCTGAATGAAGTCTGCTGCTATGTCACCACAGGAGGGTATCGCTGAATGAAGTCTGCTGCTATGTCACTACAGGAGTGTATCGCTGAATGAAGTCTGCTGCTATGTCACCACAGGAGTGTATCGCTGAATGAAGTCTGCTGCTATGTCACCACAGGAGGGTATCGCTGAATAAAGTCTGCTGCTATGTGATCACGGGATGGTATCGCTAAATTAAGTCTGCTGCTATGTCATCACGTGAGGGTATCGCTGGATAAAGTCTGCAGCTATGTCATCACGTGAGGGTATCGCTAAATAAAGTCTGCTGCTATGTCATCACGTGAGGGTATCGCTGAAGAAAATCTGCTGCTATGTCACCACAGGAGGGTATCGCTGAATAAAGTCTGCTGCTATGTCACCACATGAGGGTATAGCTAAATAAAGTCTGCTGCTATGTCATTACGTGAGGGTATCGCTGGATAAAGTCTGCTGCTATGTCACCACATGAGGGTATCGCTGTATAAAGTCTGCTGCTATTTCATCACAGGAGGGTATCGCTGATTAAAATCTGCTGCTATGTCACCACAGGAGGGAATCTCTGGATAAAGTCTGCTGCTATGTCACCACAGGAGGGTATCGTTGAATGAAGTCTGCTGCTATGTCATCACGTGAGGGTATCGCTGAATAAAGTCTGCTGCTATGTCACCACAGGAGGGTATCGCTGTATAAAGTCTGCTGCTATGTCACCACAGGAGGGAATCTCTGGATAAAGTCTGCTGATATGTCACCACAGAAGGGTATCGCTGAATGAAGTCTGCTGCTATTTCATCACAGGAGGGTATCGCTGAATAAAGTCTGCTGCTATGTCACCACAGGAGGTTATCGCTGAATAAAGTCTGCTGCTATGTCACACAGGAGGGTGTCGCTGTATAAAGTCTGCTGCTATTTCATCACAGGAGGGTATCGCTGTATAAAGTCTGCTGCTATGTCACCACAGGAGGTTATCGCTGATTAAAGTCTGCTACTATGTCACCACAGGAGGGTATCGCTGTATAAAGTCTGCTGATATGTCACCACAGGAGGGTATCGCTGTATAAAGTCTGCTGCTATGTCACCACAGGAGGGTATCGCTGATTAAAGTCTGCTGCTATTTCATCACAGGAGGGTATCGCTGGCTAAAGTCTGCTGCTATGTCACCACAGGAGGGTATCGCTGATTAAAGTCTGCTGCTATGTCACCACAGGAGGGTATCGCTGATTAAAGTCTGCTGCTATGTCACCACAGGAGGGAATCTCTGGATAAAGTCTGCTGATATGTCACCACAGGAGGGTATCGCTGAATGAAGTCTGCTGCTATGTCATCACGTGAGGGTATCGCTGAATAAAGTCTGCTGCTATGTCACCACAGGAGGGTATCGCTGGATAAAGTCTGCTGCTATGTCATCACGTGAGGGTATCGCTGAATAAAGTCTGCTGCTATGTCGCCACAGGAGGGTATCGCTTAATAAAATCTTCTGCAATGTCACCACAGGAGGGTATCGCTGAATGAAGTCTGCTTCTATGTCATCACAGGTGGGTTTCACTGAATAAAGTTTGCTGCTATGTCACCACAGGAGGGTATCGCTGAATAAAGTCTGCTGCTATGTCACCACAGGGAGGGTATCGCTGAATAAAGTCTGCTGCTATGTCACCACAGGAGGATATCGCTGAATAAAGTCTGCTGCTTTGTCACCACAGGAGGGTATCGCTAAATACGGCCTTGTTCAACTGCTATATCAACACTTAGGGTATCACCGAACAAGGCCTCGTTCTTACACTATTTCACCACTAAATGTAGTGTTGAATAAGGCTTTGTTCTATTGCTTTGTCACCATTGAAGTAATTGTTGAATAAGTCCAAGTACTCCTGATATGTCCCCACTAAGGTTACCTGATACATGATTCAACCACCACTCAGGGTAATGCTGAATATTACCTAGTTCTAATGCTATGTCGCCATTGAATGGTATCGTTTATCAAGGCTTAGTTTTACTGATTTGTTACCACTAAGAGTACATTCTCCTACGCAGTAGGCAACCTTTCCAGTAAGCAACCTTTTAGTTTTGGTTAGGAGCTCTCTGCGATCACAGAACAAATCCTTCTAGATCTGGAAGGATTATATATATTTTTTTTCTTTATTAATTTTGAACCGAAATCTGAATACAATATTTTTTCAATTTCAGAAGTTTGACTTCTTTGGCCCAATCATTATAAAAAAGAAATGGCAAACTATTTTTGTATGTAAAAAACTGACTGAAGTTGCTTAGATCGTACTCAAATTAGTTCGTAACCTATTTTTTTTTTCATTGTTGGTTCGCAACAACGTCCCGTAACAGCCAACCCTGAAAATATTTATTCGATATAATGAAACAATAAAGTACATAGGATCATGCCCTCAAAGTAACGGACATCATAAACGTGTTTTCGAAATGAAAAAGATCGTATAGAGGTAGATTCTATACTACACATTTTGAAAACAAATTACATAGTCATGACTGACAAAACTGGCGAATTGTCAAATTAATGTATGGATTCGATTCATCATTCATTTTCAAAGCAAAGCAGGTTGAATTGAAACATAGAGAACCCGTTTCTGCGGCGTCCCAGCTACATTGTTTTAGTCACATGACTGTATCTATCGTCACGTGATTTCTATGAAGGCATTGGTACTGTACTGAAGTTTAGCGAAGGGAAGTATTCCTGCACGGAGTTTCAGTAGCGAAGGGAGGTATCTGAGAAATGCCTCCTTTTATTGCATTGTCACCACTGATGATATCGTTGAATGATGTCTACACATTTGTATAGTAAATGTTGCAGAAATGTACCTCACCATTGAAGGGACAAATAATAATTGTCATTGAAGGGACACACATGGATTTTTATTGAAGGGACACACATGGATTGTGATTGAAGAGACACCTATTGATTGTGATTGAAGAGACACCTATGGATTGTGATTGAAGGGACACCTATGGATTGTGATTGAAGAGACACCTATGGATTGCCATTGAAGGGACACCTATGGATTGTGATTGAAGAGACACCTATGGATTGTGATTGAAGAGACACCTATGGATTGCCATTGAAGAGACACCTACAAATTGTGATTGAAGAGACACCTATGGATTGCCATTGAAGAGACACCTATGTATTGTGATTGAAGAGACACCTATGGTTTGTGATTGAAGAGACACCTATGGATTGCCAGTGAAGGGACACCTATGGTTTGTGATTGAAGAGACACCTATGGATTGCCATTGAAGAGACACTTATGAAATTGCCATTGAAGAAACACTTATGAAATTGCCATTGAAGAGACACCTTTGGATTGTGATTGAAGAGACACCTATGGATTGTGATTGAAGAGACACCTATGGATTGCCATTGAAGGGACACCTATGGATTGTGATTGAAGAGACACCTATGGATTGCCATTGAAGAGACACCTATGGATTGCCATTGAAGGGACACCTATGGATTGCCATTGAAGAGACACCTATGGATTGCCATTGAAGGGACACCTATGGATTGCCATTGAAGAGACACTTATGAAATTGCCATTGAAGAGACACCTATGGATTGTGATTGAAGAGACACCTTTGGATTGTGATTGAAGAGACACCTATGGATTTTGATTGAAGAGACACCTATGGATTGCCATTGAAGGGACACCTATGGGTTGTCATCGAAGGACACTTATGGATTGCCATTGAAGGGACACCTATGGATTGCCATTGAAGGGACACCTATGGATTGTGATTGAAGAGACACCTATGGATTGCCATTGAAGAGACACCTATGGATTGCCATTGAAGGGACACCTATGGATTGCCATTGAAGAGACACCTATGGATTGCCATTGAAGGGACACCTATGGATTGCCATTGAAGAGACACTTATGAAATTGCCACTGAAGAGACACCTATGGATTGTGATTGAAGAGACACCTTTGGATTGTGATTGAAGAGACACCTATGGATTGTGATTGAAGAGACACCTTTGGATTGCCATTGAAGGGACACCTATGGGTTGTCATCGAAGGACACTTATGGATTGTGATTGAAGAGACACCTATTGATTGTCATTGAAGAGACACCTATTGATTGTGATTGAAGAGACACCTATTGATTGTCATTAAAGGGATACACATGGATTGTCATTAAAGGGATACACATGAGTTGTCATTAAAAGGACACACATGGATTGTCATTGAAGGGACACCTATGAATCGTCATTGAAAGGACACACATGGATAGTCATTGAAAGGACACACATGAATTGCCATTGAAGGGACACCTATGGATTGTCATTGAAGGGACACCTATGGATTGTGATTGAAGGGACACCTATGGATTGTCATTGAAGAGACAACTATGGATTGTGATTGAAGAGGCACCTACGGATTGTCATTGAAGGGACACCTATGAATTGTCATTAAAAGGACACACATGGATTGCCATTGAAGCGACACCTATGGATTGTCATTGAAGGGACACACATGGATTGCCATTGAAGGGACACCTATGAATTGTCATTGAAAGGACACACATGGATTGCCATTGAAGGGACACCTATGGATTGTCATTGAAGGGAAACACATGAATTTTCATTGAAGGGACATTAATTGATTATTATTGAAGGACCACACATTGATTGTCATTGAAGGGATTCACATGAATTGTCATTAAAGGGATACCCATGGATTGTCATTAAAGGGACAAACATGGAATCTCATTAAAGGGACACACATGAATCGTCTTTGAAAGGAGATACATGGATTGTCATTGAAGGGACACACAATTGTCATTAAAGGGGCACACATGGATTGTCATTAAAGGGGCACACTTGGATTGTCATAAAAGGGGCACACATTAATTGTCATTTAATGGGAATATATGAATTTTCATTGTAAGGACATATAGAAATTGTCATTAAATAGGCATATATAGATTGTCATCGAAGAGACACACATGGATTGTCATTGAAAAGGCACACATGGATTGTCAGTGAAGGGATACATATGGATTGTCATTGAAGTGACACCCATGGATTGTCATAGTAGGGATACACATTGATTGTCATTGAAGGGGCACACATGGATTGTCATTGGAAGGACACATATAAATAGTCTATGAAAGGACATATATGAATTGTCATTGAATGGGCATATAAAGATTGTCATTAAAAGGATACACATGGATTGTCATTAAATGAGCACACCTAAATTGTTATTAAAGGGGCAAACATTGAATCTCATTGAAGGGACACACATGGATTATCATTGAAGGGACACATAGGGATTGTCATTAAATGGGCACACATAGATAATCATTGAAAGGACACAAATGGATTGCCATTGAAAGGGATACACATGGATTGTCACTGAAGGGATACACATGGATTGTCATTGAAGGGATACACATGAATTGTCATTAAAGGGGCAAACATTGAATCTCATTGAAGGGACATACATGAATTGCCGTTGAAGGGATACACATGGTTTGTCATTGAATGGATACACATGAATTGTCATTAAAGGGGCAAACATTGAATCTCATTAAAGGGGCAAACATTGAATCTCATTGAAGGGACACACATGGATTGTCAGTAAAGGGACACACATGAATTATCATTGGAAGGACACACATGGATTGTTATTGAAGGACATTTATGCTCATGCATTAAAGGGACAAATATGGATTGCCATTGAAGGGACACACATGGATTGTCATTGAAGGGACACCCATGGATTGTCATTGAAGGGACACAAATGGATTGTCATTAAGTGGGCACACATGGATAATCGTTGAAAGGACACAAATGGTTTGTCATTGAAAGGACACACATGCATTATCATTGAAAGGACACACAGTGCTTATCATTATAGAGAGAAGTATATTTGTACGTTGATGAAACATATATCAATAATTTATTTTGTGATATTATCACTATGCTTGTCAATAACCTGCGTATTATAGTGCATCATGGAAATTACAATGACAGCCAAACACGTCATCTTCAGCAGAACGAAACTGTTATTTTGACTCTCCTTGGAAATAAAACATGATGAAAAAACACAGGTTAGTTTTTATAATTCAATTTCTTAAATTAAACAGTAAAATACAAAATTTAAAATAAAATTTACAATATGTATACGCAAATATGATCATAGCTTAAAGATCTGACGTTCCATATATATTCAATAACAAAGACATCAGCCGTTCGGTGCACATATCTAGATACATATACTATATGTTTAGATACTAGTTGGTGCCACGAGTCTCAATTTTACCTTCTTATTAAAGCAATCAGTCATCATTATATTTAAACTTATCATCTTTTGGTGAATTATAAAAAAAACGTGTATTTTGCGCTTTGAAGACCATAACTGCTTTAAAGCTTAATAGGTATTGTCTTCTTGGACTATGAAAAAGTAAAAAGAGAAAATGTACTATACAACAGACACAACAAGAAAAGTCAAGGTTTTAAATAATGGTCCATGCATAAAACGCCATCCCAGGAAGCCAAACTGAACTTATCTTAAATTCAAATATAAATGTAGCGAAAACACAAATTCCCTTGTTTTCTTTTATATTCAAAACAATTTCATATGTACTTTCAAGCCAAGAAACGTTTGTGATTTGAAGGGTATATGAACACATAATCGATGAAATCAAACTTGCAGTTTAAGAGGCTCTCTCAGAGATGTGTGCTATGGTTGCAAAAAAAAAACATGTTTAACATTTAATCTTCACAATCAGTGTCACGACACCAAAGAGCATTTTTAATTTTGCATCTTATGAGTTGCTAAAACCCCATATTTTTGTTAATTAAGTGGTGTGAGCCTTCTAGCCTGTCTGTTCTTCTTTGGGAAAGACGGTTTAAGTGAAGGGGTTATTTCTCTTGCGCCTTGCTATTGTCACGTTCTCCTTATCAAATTAAACAAGACTCAATATTTTAGTAATTTCGCTGTTAGTTTTCCTCAACGCTCGACCCATTTTCGTTTGATAGAAATGATGTAAGCGTCCAAACGTTTCTGAAGATCCACGTGACGATGGTATCTTAAAATACCACCACTTACTCTAAGTTTAGATGGATGGATGTTCACAAAATACCACCACTTACTCTAAGTTTAAATGGATGGATGTTCACAAAATACCACCACTTACTCTAAGTTTAGATGGATGGATGTTCACAAAATACCACCATTGCTCTAAGTTTAGATGGATTGATGTTCACAAAATACCACCACTTACTCTAAGTTTAGATGGATGGATGTTCACAAAATAAACCCGTTTAAACAGTCTACAAAATCTGCGATTTTAATTTTCTTTAATTTCTCTGTACAGTTATAAGTAGGGTTGAGAAGCTGTCAAAAATCTAGTTATATGTTACTTTAGAAATCTTTGTTAGTATTTTTACGGTAAAAGACAATCTATTTTAAACAGATAAAATCTCAATCTCTGAGAGCGTCTCTATAAACTCTGCAATATATCTACATCCACTATAAAAGCATTAACAAACATTGCTCTTTGTTTATGTTCATTCGTAAGTTTGACAATATACTGTATAACGGGACTATAGACTAACGAAAATCGGAACGTTCTCACACAATAAAACCTATGACGATATGTTCAGTTGTCTACCTAACAACAATTTAGGCCTTGGTTTCGCTGGCCGTATTCTAGTATAGCACGGTGTGCTCATGAAGACGCGCACAGTAAATTTAAATGTATATTTAAGAAAAGAAGACATTTTCAGCAAGAAAATATGATTTGTAAACATATTGATATTTTGTTTTCAACAGTCATAATATTAAAATGACTCCCAAAAGAAGGTAAATTGGGCTGTATGGTAACACGTGTAATAACTCCTGATTCACACCAACCACCCCGGGACTGTCTCCTCTTATTGTGCTATTTACATTTTGCTCCTGTGCAGGTGTTTGCATTGTCGTGTTTGTGATTTCGTTATAACAAAATAACTCTAACATATATTTAATGGTCATACGTTAAACCTATGTTTACCTTGTTAATTAATTGCGTTTGTCATGTCTGTCCCGAATAAACATCGTCACATTGTACTTAGCACTTACATGAATCGTTTATGTTTGACTGAATTCCTAAAAAGCTTTACTTACAACACATCAAAACAAAAGATAGGATGCATATTCAGTGTGTAGGTACTAAAATCTAAAACAAAAACGATTCGTTATATACCGTTACCTTTCCAGAATGAAAGAATGGTTCCATTTGAATTTCAACAAGATTAAATGTTAAGCACAATACAATTTGTCTTAAATATACTAAAAAACAAAATACGTAGAAGTATAAAGTCTCACAACAGAGGGAGAAGTCGCAGAAGTAGTTGTCATAAATACGAATAAGAATACTTTGTTCATTCGTAAACCTACAATCTTTCTTGTCATTACAATTTTACAAAAAAAAGAATACTAACAGTACAAGGTTAAAATGAATGTCATACAAAGTGCATATATAGGCCTAGCACATACCATTCTCGATGAAGAACAATTGGACTAACAAAGGATTGCACTGTATCTGGCAGATGGTGACTTGTGTATTTTAAAGGCCTCTATCAAATATTTGCTGATTCCTTTTTTAATAGAAACAGTATCAGTATTTAGTAATAGATACAATTAAATGTAATGTAAGTAATGTGCATAAGGGGTATATTTCCAATAAATAAAACAAACTGTCGATTAAATTGTATATAAAACACACTATCAAAATACCGAAAAAACACTTAAAACATTGCAAATAGGAAATATTGACATAAACTGGTATTTGTCTTCAACTCAGATGAATCATATAGACTAATTTCTTAACGACCTGTCTACTTCTTCATTTGAATATCGACCTATTTATACATTTAACTAATGTTGAGTCTAATTTCAAGGTCATAATTCTTAATTATAAACGAAAGATAGTCCAAATATTGCCCAAATACCCTTACTGTTTTTAAATCTTTATTGAGTAGCACGAACTGGAACGTGTTATCTCATTGGACCAATTTTGTTTAACTAAATCCACAGCTGTTGCTTTGAATACACAATGAGTCAATAACAAAGCGGGATGGACTATACTTGTGAAAACCCACAACATTCCTATACATCTTTGACATTCAAGCGCTAATTATTTGACCGTTTCTCAGGACAATTCTGTAGTAAATTATACATGTATCTAATTAGAACGTTATCGGAACTAGCAATCTTACACTAATACGTTATTATACGGATATAAAAATACATGCATAAAGGGTAGCGACCTAATTCACCGTAAATCCCTATCTAAGACGATGAACAGTTAACTTTCAATAGCGATTTACAAAATTAAAGATGAACTCTATCTATAGATTTCGATTTTCAAAACGTTTTGTTTCACACACCCACAATGAGTATTGAGTTCACAAAGGCGTCGAATAGCTGGCATATCATACACGGATTCATGGTATAGCTTTACGTCTTATGTAGCAATACATTCAAAGCTTAAAGTCCCTTTTCCAACAAAGGTTTCTTGATTCAAAGCAAAATGACCTGTATAACTAAAATTACTGTCAACTTCTATTTCGATATTGTTTAAGAAACCACTTTTCATCTCATAATAAAGTTCCTAGATTTCGAAAAAAAAAACCTACAACTTATGTCTTTTCTGTGTTCACTTCTAACCCCAATCGAAGTAGTAGTAGCAATTTAAGACATACATACAGGTAGGCAAATACAGATAGACATACATACAGGTAGGCAAATACAGATAGACATACCTACAGGTAGGCAAAGACAGATAGACATACATACAGGTAGGCAAATACAGATAGACATACATAGATAGAGACATAGATTGATAGAGAGTCACATAGACTTTTACAAAGTGACAGATGTACTGTCAGGCAGACAGAGACAGCCAATACTTAAACAAGAAGCGTTAGGCTTTTGTCTGTATTGAATACATAGAAAGACTATGTAACGCGAGGACAGCTTGTTAATAAAGATAAACTGGAAATTAGAATCAGTTACACTAAATAATCAACTCATTGTTTTCGTTACGTATTCTAAAAGATCTGACAATTTAAGTTTTTAACTTTAAGAAATGATTTTTCAGCTACAGATAAAATGACAACAAAAATTTGTAAAGTAACATTAGACACGATGATTGACAACATAAATTTGTAAAGTAACATTAGACACGATGATTGACAGCATTCAGAGTTTGTTTACAACCGTTCAGAAAAGATAAAGAACATTTATATTGCAGATATTGCAAACCATTCAAACGTTTCTTCGTAAACAACGATCTAAACTTAGAATAAGAGGTGATGTTTGAGATACCACGTGGGTCTTTTGAATCGCTTAAAAGCTCTTGCCACGTGACTCTAACAAGGTTTGGAAGAAAGAATTCCTGCTACTATATATAAACCGGCTTTTTCATAGAAGCGCTGTCAGGCGCGAAGCCTAACTTCACATTATCTAACAGCATAGAAGTAAAGATATTGAAAATGGCATTTGGTTTAGTGAATTCTCTACGCACATACCTCTGAGTTAGTTCCTTAAAAAGATGGTCAACCAGGCAAATTGTCATAGTAGATCGGAACGTCACTAAGTCACAAAGCTTGTGGAGGACATTGTAACACAAGGGTCTTTGTTTCTAATAGCAGGAAACGTGGCGTTAACTTTGCAACCTTTCATTAATCCGCATTCAGCGGAAGTATTGCTTATGTATCCAGGAAGCAGAATCGAGAGTGGTTTATCTGAGCTGAAATCATTTATTTTGTTATCGATGCTGAATAAATCATTTTGAACTCAACAGGCAGTAGAATAACAAGCACTTATAACGTTTGATGATAACCTTTTTGAATTACAGTTCGTTAAGGCATAGAATATGTAGCCAAAAGTCAATATCGACATAGACATGTCAACACTGGTGTCTTGAGATCGAAGTTTTACGCAGTCACGTGTAATGGTGGTGTGATCTTACATAGTCGTGTCATTAACGTCATGCTGCTTTACGTTAGGTATTCCGTCCGGTTCATCGAATGCATTCACAGTCTTAAACCGAGCGTCTCCAAGCTGGGTAATATTGGCGCTCATGCACATGAGGAAGTGAATCTGAAAATAACAAAAACCAAATAAAACGAAAAATCTTTGACAGAATGATTGTCTTGATAAAAAATATATCGCTTCTCAAAGCAGACCAATAAGGAATAAAACAGTTGATTGTATTTCAGAAAAATCATGTGAAATCATGTTACTTTAACCGTTCTTAAAACTCTGTGAACACTTATCACTTTTAAAATACTTTTTTACTTGTTCATTCTTAACAACATCTTTGTCTTACGTAGTATGTCAAATGTATTAATACTGGGGTCATATTTTAGTTATGGAATCACATCGATATCCAAAAAATATACATATTGCAAAAACGACATGATGATATCGGTAGAATCAATTGCGTTAGTCAAATGAGAAATCTACTTTACAATTATGGTTTGGGGTTTGTATGGTTCTCACAGGACATTGGCAACGTAAATGGGTAAATTCAATTTTTCAGCAGCGAGTCTCATATTGTTTGTATCAGAACTGGCATGCAAACATTGAATATTATACAAACACTTTAAAAACTACTAAACGTAGAACGCTATCTTACTATTGATTTGCCTTCTATCTTAGAAAAGCACTATCAACATATGTATGTTTCAATCTTAAATTGTCTATATAAATGTGCAGACAGATAAGAAAGGTATCTGAGATTCTATCCTGTTCGGTATAGAGGTTGTGGCAGACGAGAACCCAACACTTATCAATTGCAGACTATATGAAGACATTCGAACAAAGTACTTAAGTCCGATAGTTCTGAGAAACCACTCTAGAAAAACATTCTATAGATTGAATATAGCTTATGTTGGGTGATCGAGAGAGTCTCTGGTGTGATCTCATTACATACCTGAGGATTCCTATAAATAAGAACTTTACTTTTTATGTCATTTTGACGAATGTTTGTTTACACAACGTTTCCTTTGTCTATAGTAACATAGATTCAGATGAGATGAGATCTGGTTTGGTTAACAAAAATGTCACAGTGTGTAAACATATTTTAAAGAACTCGTGAGTTAGGTTTATGGCCGAGTAGAAAATGTCGTGGTGTTGACGATTCAATGGAAAATCTTATGTTGGAATTACTTCCAAATTGAAAAGTTCTACTGGAGGTAATAATTTGCTAAGCACAGGCATGATTTAATATTTCATGAGGTTTTTTCTTTATTTATACAAAACATATGTATAACAAAGATTCGTTTCTATAGTGTGTCAATTACGTTTTGAATATGTGTGCTTACACAAAACGAAAGGAAATGAAAAATACATACAAGACTTGCTGCAACAATGACTGCTGAGAAATATGTTACGCAGTAACAGATTAGCAACTCTCGACCCTGAAAACAGATTGGAATTGCTTATGAGGAATAAAACCTCTCTTAGATGTGTGTCGGTCGGTCTGTCGGTCGGTCCGTCCGTCCGCCCGTCCGTCCATCATATGATGATTGTGTAATGGTTGTTACTGTCATGATGAATGCGTAATGGTTGTTACAGTCATGATGAATGTGTTATGTCTGTTACTGTCATTATGAATGTGTTATGTTTGTTACTGTCATTATGAATCCGTAATGTTTGTTACTGCCATGATGAATGTGTAATGGTTGTTACAGTCATGATGAATGCGTAATGGTTGTTACAGTCATGATGAATGTGTTATGTCTGTTACTGTCATTATGAATGTGTTATGTTTGTTACTGTCATTATGAATGCGTAATGTTTGTTACTGTCATGATGAATGTCTAATGGTTGTTACAGTCATGATGGATGTGTAATGTTTGTTACTGTCATTATGAATGTGTAATGTTTGTTACTGTCATGATGAATGTCTAATGGTTGTTACAGTCATGATGGATGTGTAATGTTTGTTACTGTCATTATGAATGCGTAATGTTTGTTACTGTCATGATGAATGTCTAATGGTTGTTACAGTCATGATGGATGTGTAATGTTTGTTACTGTCATTATGAATGTGTAATGTTTGTTACTGTCATGATGAATGTAAAATGGTTGTTACAGTCATGATGGATGTGTAATCTTTGTTACAGTCATTATGAATGTGTAATGTTTGTTACTGTCATTATGAATGCGTAATGTTTGTTACTGTCATGATGAATGTGTAATGGTTGTTACTGTCATGATGATTGTGTAATGGTTGTTAGTGTCATGATGAATGTCTAATGGTTGTTACAATCATGATGGCTGTGTAATGTTTGTTACAGTTATTATGAATGTGTAATGTTTGTTACTGTCATTATGATTGCGTTATGTTTGTTACTGTCATGATGATTATGCATTAGTTGTTACTGTCATAATAAATGTGAAATGGTTGTTACTGTCATTATGAATGTGTTATGTTTGTTACTGTAATAATGAATGCGTAATTGTTGTTAGTGTCGTTATGAATGTGTATTGGTTGTTAGTGTCGTTATGAATGAGAAATGGTTGTTACTGTGATAATGAATGTGTTATGGTTGTTACTGTCATTATGAAAATGGTATGGTTGTTACTGTCATTATGAATGTTTTATGGTTGTTACTGTCATAATGAAGGCGTAACGGTTGTTAGTGTCGTTATGAATGTGTAATGGTTGAAATTGTCGTTTTGAATGTGTAATGGTTGTTAGTGTCATTATGAATGCGTAATGGTTGTTAGTGTCGTTATGAATGTGTATTGGTTGCTAGTGTCGTTATGAATGTGTAATGGTTGTTACTGTCATGATGAATGTGTAATGGTTGTTACTGTCATTATGAATGTGTAATGGTTGTAAGTGTCGTTATGAATGTGTAATGGTTGTTAGTGTCGTTATGGATGTGTAATGGTTGTTAGTGTCGTTATGAATGTGTATTGGTTGCTAGTGTCGTTATGAATGTGTAATGGTTGTTACTGTCATGATGAATGTGTAATGGTTGTTAGTGTCATTATGAATGTGTAATGGTTGTAAGTGCCGTTATGAATGTGTAATGGTTGTTAGTGTCGTTATGAATGTGTAATGGTTGTTACTGTCATGATGAATGTGTAATGGTTGTAAGTGGCGTTATGAATGCGTAATGGTTTACAGTGTCATTATGAATGTGTAATGTTTGTTACTGTCATTATGAATGTGTAATATTTGTTACTGTCGTTATGAATGTTTTATGGTTGTTACTGTCATTATGAATGTGTAATATTTGTTACTGTCGTTATGAATGTAATGGTTGTTACTGTCATGATGAAGGTGTAATGGTTGTTAGTGTATGTGTAATGGTTGGTACTGTCGTTATGAATGTGTAATGGTTGTTACTGTCATGATGATTGTGTAATGGTTGTTAGTGTCATTATGAATGTGTAATGGTTTTAAGTGTCGTTATGAATGTGTAATGGTTGTTAGTGTCGTTATGAATGTGTAATGGTTGTTACTGTCATGATGAATGTGTAATGGTTGTAAGTGGCGTTATGAATGCGTAATGGTTTACAGTGTCATTATGAATGTGTAATGTTTGTTACTGTCATTATGAATGTGTAATATTTGTTACTGTCGTTATGAATGTTTTATGGTTGTTACTGTCATTATGAATGTGTAATATTTGTTACTGTCGTTATGAATGTAATGGTTGTTACTGTCATGATGAAGGTGTAATGGTTGTTAGTGTATGTGTAATGGTTGGTACTGTCGTTACGAATGTGTAATGATTGGTACTGTCGCTGTCGTTATGAATGTGTAATGGTTGTTAGTGTCATTAAGAATATGTTATGGCTGTTACTGTCATTATGAATATGTAATGGTTGTTACTGTCATTATGAATGTGCAATGGTTGTTACTGTCATGATGATTGTGTAATGGTTGTTACTGTCATGATGAAGGTGTAATGGTTGTTACTGTCGTTATGAATGTGTAATGGTTGTTACTGTCATGATGATTGTGTAATGGTTGTTAGTGTCATTATGAATGTGTAATGGTTGGAAGTGTCGTAATGCATGTGTAATGGTTGTTAGTGTCATGATGATTGTGTAATGGTTGTTAGTGTCATTATGAATGTGTAATGGCTGGAAGTGTCGTAATGCATGTGTAATGGTTTACAGTGTCGTTATGAATGTGTAATGTTTGTTACTGTCATTATGAATGTGTAATATTTGTTACTGTCGTTATGAATGTAATGGTTGTTACTGTCATGATGAAGGTGTAATGGTTGTTAGTGTATGTGTAATGGTTGGTACTGTCGTTATGAATGTGTAATGATTGGTACTGTCGCTGTCGTTATGAATGTGTAATGGTTGTTAGTGTCATTAAGAAGATGTTATGGCTGTTACTGTCATTATGAATATGTAATGGTTGTTACTGTCATTATGAATGTGTAATGGTTGTTACTGTCATGATGATTGTGTAATGGTTGTTACTGTCATGATGATTGTGTAATGGTTGTTACTGTCATGATGAAGGTGTAATATTTGTTACTGTCGTTATGAATGTGTAATGATTGTTACTGTCGTTATGAATGTGTAATGGTTGTTACTGTCATGATGATTGTGTAATGGTTATCACTGTCATTATGAATGTGTAATGATTGTTATTGTCATGATGATTGTGCATTAGTTGTTACTGTCATAATAAATGTGAAATGGTTGTCACTGTCATGATGATTGTGCATTAGTTGTTACTGTCATAATAAATGTGAAATGGTTGTCACTGTCATCATGAATGTGTTATGTTTGTTACTGTAATAATGAATGCGTAATGATTGTTACTGTCGTTATGAATGTGTAATGGTTGTTACTGTCATGATGATTGTGTAATGGTTATCACTGTCATTATGAATGTGTAATGATTGTTACTGTCATGATGATTGTGTTATGGTTATCACTGTCATTATGAATGTGTAATGGTTGTTAGTGTCATTATGAATGTGTAATGATTGTTACTGTCATGATGATTGTGCATTAGCTGTTACTGTCATAATAAATGTGAAATATTTGTTACTGTCATTATGAATGTGTTATGTTTGTTACTGTAATAATGAATGCGTAATGGTTGTTAGTGTCGTTATGAATGTGTATTGGTTGTTAGTGTCGTTATGAATGAGAAATGGTTGTCACTGTGATAATGAATGTGTTATGGTTGTTACTGTCATTATGAATGTGGTATGGTTGTGACTGTCATTATGAATGTGTTATGGTTGTTACTGTCATAATGAAGGCGTAATGGTTGTTAGTGTCGTTATGAATGTGTAATGGTTGTTAGTGTCATTATGAATGTGTAATGGTTGTTAGTGTCGTTATAAATGTGTAATAGTTGTAAGTGTCGTTATGAATGTGTATTGGTTGCTAGTGTCGTTATGAATGTGTAATGGTTGTTACTGTCATGATGAAGGCGTCATGGTTGTTAGTGTCGTTATGAATGTGTAATGATTGTTACTGTCATTATGAATGTGTAATGGTTGTTACTGTCATTATGAATGTGTTATGGCTGTTACTGTCATTATGAATGTGTAATGGTTGTTACTATCGTTATGAATGTTTTATGTTTGTTACTGGCATTATGAATGTGTAATTTTGAATGTGTAATGGTTGTAAGTGTCGTTATGAATGTGTAATGGTTCTTAGTGTCGTTATGAATGTGTAATGGTTGTTACTGTCATGATGAATGTGTAATGTTTGTTACTGTCATTATGAATGTGTAATATTTGTTACTGTCGTTATGAATGTTTTATGTTTGTTACTGGCATTATGAATGTGTAATTTTGAATGTGTAATGGTTGTAAGTGTCGTTATGAATGTGTAATGGTTTTTAGTGTCGTTATGAATGTGTAATGGTTGTTACTGTCATGATGAATGTGTAATGGTTGTAAGTGGCGTTATGAATGTGTAATGGTTTTTAGTGTCATTATGAATGTGTAATGTTTGTTACTGTCATTATGAATATGTAATATTTGTTACTACCGTTTTGAATGTTTAATGTTTTTTACTGGCATTATGAAAGTGTAATATTTGTTACTGTCGTTATGAATGTAATGGTTGTTACTGTCATGATGAAGGTATAATGGTTGTAACTGTCGTTATGAATGTGTAATGATTGTTACTGTCGTTATGAATGTGTAATGGTTGTGAGTTGCATTAAGAATGTGTAATGGCTGTTACTGTCATTATGAATGTGTAATGGTTGTTACTGTCATTATGAATGTGTAATGTTGTTACTGTCATGATGAAGGTGTAATGGTTGTTAGTGTCGTTATGAATGTGTAATGATTGTTACTGTCTTGATGATTGTGTAATGGTTATCACTGTCATTATGAATGTGTAATGGTTGTTACTGTCATTATGAATGTTTAATGAATGTTACTGTCGTTATGAATGTGTAATGATTGTTACCTTCGTTATGAATGTGTAATGATTGTTACTGTCGTTATGAATGTGTAATGGTTGTTAGTTGCATTAAGAATGTGTAATGGCTGTTACTGTTATTATGAATGTGTAATGATTGCTACTGTCATGATGAATGTGTAATGTTGTTACTGTCATGATGAAGGTGTAATGGTTGTTAGTGTCGTTATGAATGTGTAATGATTGTTACTGTCATGATGATTGTGTAATGGTTATCACTGTCATTATGAGTGTGTAATGGTTGTTACTGTCATTATGAATGTGGAATGGTTGTTAGTGTCGTTTTGAATGTGTAATGGTTGTTAGTGTCGTTATGAATGTGTAATGGTTGTTAGTGTCGTTATGAATGTGTAATGGTTGTTACTGTCATTATGAATGTGTAATGGTTGTTAGTGTCATGATGATTGTGTAATGGTTATCACTGTCATTTTGAATGTTGAAGAGGATTTGTTTTAAACAAAGCCTCTATCCAGTATTATTTTAATACCGCTAAATCAAGAATATTACATTATAAAAAGGAATCGACTCTTACACCTATTGACCAATTTTGTTATGTTGGATCACGGATGACTATTGTAGAAAAGTTACAATGAACAGGAGTAGTCGATATCTAACATATGAAATTGTCAATTTTACCTCGTTTGTGAACCTCTCTAAAGTTATATCGCACACCTCTTTGTAGTCGATTCCTGCAAAAGAAGAATGGTGTTGTTAAAGGGACTAATACAGAAATCCGTGCCCTGGAAGTAACAAACGTTAATAATTTGATATTGACAATCATTGTCACTAAAACCAACTTCTTAGTTCGTGAAATCCCATGTTTTCTTTAAATAACGTATGGTAAGTATTTTTGCTTGTCATCACTTCTATGGGAATGTCGGTTTTTAAATCGACACATAAATTCTTTCATGCGCACCTTGCTACCAACATCGTGTGATTAACGTCTCCAAAGACCCATGTGACAATGGTTTTTACAAATATCACCTCTAATTCTAAGTTTAGATCGTTGTTGACAAAACACGTTAAAGGCTTTGTAATATCTACAATATACATATTCTATATCTTCTCTGAACAGTTATGAAAGGTTTTGAAAATCTGCCAATATTCTAATCTTATGTTACTTCAGAAATTCATGTTGTCATTTAATCGGTAAAAGACAATTTATTTCTAAAATGTTTGTGACATGGTTCTTCTAAAGGTTTATGAATGCATAGTCGAATATTACAAATATTTCTATCAAACAAATGAATTAATTGGTGAAGGCATCACGTGATCTAGTGACGAATATCAAATATGTTATACGGCACCCTGAACATGATAAATGTGTTTCCCCTAGTAGTATTGTATTGGAATTTCATTTTTTTGTATTCAGTGAGAATATTATTTTTCAAGATATGGAAATGCTCATTCAAGTAGCCTTACAGTTTTATCTTGTCCATACAATTATATAAAAGAAATATCATTTGAGCCCACAGTTGAAATAAAGAGGATGTTGTTCTACTATTTCTTTATAGCTCAAATGATCACTGAAGTAACGCAAGTCGTTCTACTCCTCTGTTTGGTCATACTGATATAGAGGAAACCGACGAGAAGGTAAGTACCATAGTTCTTGGGGTCGATGCAGCGGAAATGTTGGTAGTCGGTCAGATAGATGAGAAGGGCTAGCAGACACACAGGGATGAAAAGGACTGCACTGGCCAAAATCCACGCCAACCCAAGAACGTAACTCACCAACAGCATCTGAAACACAGAAATATGACAAAGAATCAATAAAACCAAATGGAGACAAAACTACATGTATAGGTATAGTTTACACTCTAGTAAACAAGGTTTTGGATATTCGGGAAGCTGTTTCTCTACACCTCTTTACGTTAGTTACTAATGAAATAAAAAGAATAATCATAATTGACCCAGAATCATATTGCCCTTATCTTAAATGACAAAAGATGCCAAAAATGTTTCCAGAATCATAACGCCTTTATCTTAAATGAAAAAAGATGCCAAAATTGTTTCCAGAATCATAACGCCTTTATCTTAAATGACAAAAGATGCCAAAAATGTTTCCAGAATCATAACGCCTTTATCTTAAATGACAAAAGATGCCATAAATGTTTCCAGAATCGTAACGCCCTTATCTTAAATGACAAAAGATGCCAAAAATGTTTCCATAATCATAACGCCTTTATCTTAAATGACAAAATGTGCCATAAATGTTTCCCGAATCATAACGCCTTTATCTTAAATGACAAAAGGTGCCACAAATGTTTCCAGAATCGTGACGCCTTTATCTTAAATGACAAAAGGTACCACAAATGTTTCCCGAATCATAACGCCTTTATCTTAAATGACAAAAGGTACCACAAATGTTTCCAGACTCGTAACGCCTTTATCTTAAATGACAAAAGGTGCCATACCCACATCTACTGTAGGACTTTGGCAAATATGTTCGCGTCAAAAAGTTGTCGTCACCGAGGACGAAAAATGGCATTTTGATAACCGTTTGGAAGAGCTTCGGTTGGTCGGAATCCATTAGTTATGTCACAAAGCTTCTTGAGAAGCTCGAAGTGTTTTTTTCTATCAGTCGACCATACTTGTGTCATACCTTCGAACATCTATCTCCAGGAATCTGTAGTGAGCATCAACTGATGCCATAGGTACAATTAAGGCAAAACTGTATAGTTATGGTACCCTGACCCGGAATGTTTGGGCTGCCTGAGAGCAATGATCTTACCACCAAGTGCTCCACATGCATAAAAAAACAACCTATACCGTACTTTACAGCTATTGGCTTTCTCTCGCCATGAGTATAATCTATTTCCTATATATTTCACTTCTGTTGCCAAGCAGACTTGGGATATACATGTTGAAATAGTTGACTTCGTTACCCAGAAATTGTAGAAGAAAAAAGGGTATGAATATCCTACTGTTGTGTGACTTAGTCCTTCCACAAACTTTAATCAGGGTTCGATGACTATACTAAATATAGTATCTTGCTGACTCAGTTTAGGTTTGAGTTTTTGCCTTTTCTAATACCATGACTCATCCTCGTGTAGTTCTGGAATGAAAAATTGTCTGCTTCTCTTCGATATTCCAGGTCAGTGTAGGCTGCTCATAGTGAAATGTACTTCATGTGTTAATCATGGTCTGGGGCCGTATCACCAAGTTGACATAAGTTTTTCTTAAGTTAAGTAAAATCTTAAAATAATTTTACTTAGGTAAGAAAATAATTTTCTTAAACTTAAGTATCATCAGCAACTGTACTTAAGATTTTCTTACGTAAGAAAATCTTAAATGTAAGGAGAAAGATAAGAAATTTCTTATCTCCGTTGTTATGGAATTCTGGGGTTTCCAGTGTCTTAAAATAGTAACGGAAGTTCTTTCCGATGTGCGCGCATCCCGTGTAACTCACTAACTGTCCGATATTGCAGAAAGCGTCTCTTCTTGTCGGAAGAATCGCTTAGATCTAGAATATACTGTAGACTACTTTCATTTTCGCTTTTCTTACTTAAAAGTCGACATGATTTCTATTTTTGTCATAACGCAAACTAGTCTATATCACGTGCATGGTTTAAATCATAATGATGAATAAAACCTCATTTAAACTCGTAAAAATGCATCGTGAGCTATCTAGTATCTAGAGTTTCTACTTTTGTTTACTAGTCTACATAAAGAGGGGGGAGATGCTCGTGAAATATGATTTAGAAATAATCAGTGACATATTTGCACATCACATTGGGAATCATTGGTCAAGACACCCCCCCCCCCCCAAAAAAAAATACATATATAGATTAATAAAATAAATGTGAAAATGGGCAAAGCCTATTTAAACCATGAGAAAGATTTCTTCCATTTATGCAGTGCTAATTCTGGATTATCATTACACATGATGTGTTTTCCCTTTTTAATGTATCAGTTTTAGGCACAGAAGGATTGTTTTGTAAGAACGCAGTCCACTGTGAAAAGGTTAGCCATTGTCAAGACTTTAATCAGATATTGTTTGATCTTTAGCCTAATACAATGGTCTACACCAACCACTTTAATTTACCTCTATCGATATACAAGTTACATCTTCATTAGACAGATTTAAAGTTGGTATAAAGCTTGATACATAGATATTGCCCCTGGTACGTTGGCTTGGACGATATTCCTTCAAACCTATTTTGAAGTCATTGCACCATGATCTTTTAGTTTCAAACCACAGGGCAACGATGTTTGTATGGGTTCAGAGGTCAGTGGCTTGATAGAAATATTGGCATGGACTAGTGAGAAAATAATAAGAGCTGGGATGTGTCCATTGATATAACTGAAACAATCTGTTGAAAATGTTGTTAAACCATAATCCAACAAATACCATCTAAGAATATTACCATGTATATAATTTGTTGGAGTCTATAGATGGATACTTCTAATCCATAGTTATGCTGTGCCCAAGGTTCTACCTCACAAACAGTAATGCAACGAGAAATAGAAGGAACTGTTTGAGTGTTAGAATGTCAAAACCACCAATCAAACATTAGAATTTGAATTCTTAGATTATCTCTGCATGCAAATTAAAGATTCAACATGAGACTAAAGTACAAATGTGAAGCTCTTACTATATGTCTTGCACTGAACCCTTGATCACCAAATGTTATCTTGTAAGTATATTATCATTCTTATGACATTTCACTACATATAATTTTATGTGGAAACAGAGGAGAAATTTGATTTATGAAGAAAATCCACTTTTGTCAAAATTCATTGAAATAGTCTACCACTGAAAAAGATCTTGATAGATCTTTAACAGTTATTTCATTTAAAAAGCACCAAAAGTCCTTCTACAATAAATTGAAATAAACAAAAGACAATTCTAGCATTAAATAATTGACAAAATTTATTCAAGGTATTTACAGACATTTTCTTATTCAAATAGAATATGTAAATTTTTACAAAAACTTGTCTGAATGATCAGCCAGAGTGTACTGGTAATTCTTAATTTGATTTACCAAAACCTTCTCCAAACTGCAACAATTGATTTACATTATGTAGTTACAGTCACATATCTAGGCTTACACACATAGGCATATGCGTAAAATTATTTTCTGGAACACATCAAAGTGTTGTACAAAGTAGTAAAAAGTTAACACATATTTAACAGAAATAGGAAGTCAATGTAATGTAAGGAAATCTTTCAAAATATTGTTTCTGTCAATAACAATAGTTTTTACCCAATATCATATAGAAATTATTGTTGTTTATGATTTATTTTTAGACATTCCCTAATGTTTTCAAGACATAAAGTCATAAAGACTTCTTTGTTTGAAATTAAAGATATTTGCAATCAAAAGTGTTAGTACTCTGAACAAAAAAGAGCATTTTTGCAAGGGAATTTAAACATTGTGACAAAAAGGAATACTTGATGTGACAACAATTTAGTCACTATGGTGTCTCTATTTAAATTTCTTATACACCACTTGCTTCAAATGTGTTTAAAAGAGTCAATTGGTATACCATTGAACCCAAAGCAAATGTTGTATTCAACAACAATTTATCCTATTAAATCTTTTGTAAATATGTCCCTCAAATCGGTGGCATACTATGTAATAAACAAGAGATTATCATGGAACAGCATTTATTTAACTTGCAATCTGTATCTAAGATTTAGTGCTACCTGCTGGCTTATAATATACAAAATAATGAATGATAAATTATTCTGTCACTTGAATTTACTTCTAACCCTATTTGTTGAAAAGTCTTTCAAAATATCATAGGAAAAGTGTATACCTTCTTACAAATTGAGAAAGTTTTGCTACAAACAGTATGGGAAATACATGCAGTTCTGTCATTTCTTTTATGTGTTGGGCTAAAAAACATAGAGTTTACACATTTTTGTAGTAAAAAACTGAATAAAGCTAAAATATAAAAGAGGGGGAAGTCTTGTACATCTTCATTTGTTCTCTATCTAGAGTTTCTGTCATGTCAGCACTAGTACTTGTACAATTCCTCCTCTGTCATGTCCAGTAACCTCTGTTTAAAAGAGACAAAAAAAGAAACAATAGTTAAAAACAAAATTAATGTTAAAACAGTTTTCTTTGTCACTGTACCTTATGTAGGTGTTGTGATGTACATGTATGTACATAAAACATGAATGTTAAATAGAAATCATTTAAAATCTTCTGTAGTGTTTGATTTTTAATATAGAACTTTGTTTTGAATATCCTTTTAATGTCAACATGTTTACCAAAATCTTGTAATAGCATTGCTTATATTGTCTTTCTTCATTCAATTAATATTATTAGGTGAATCTCATTTGTAAAGGTCAGTATGGTTGATTGACATCAAAGCATGGTTTTGATCTTCAATGGCATAATGGTTAGCAGCGTGGACTAGATACTGGCCAACCTGGATTTGACCTTCAATTGGGTTCATCTATTTTGCCATGGAGTGCCCTTTGTCAAGACACATTTCCTAGGGTAGCACTTGTAAATTATCCAGGGAACAAGTACTTTAACGCTCAAGACTGAGCCTGGTACATTAATGGAAAGTAATACCAAGAAAACAATCAATCTCTATTTTTGCCACTTGCTTGATACTTATAAGATGCATGCTATATTTGAATCATTATTTATCAAATATTTTCATCCAATTATGAATGAAAGGCAGATTAAAACATATTGGGAAGTATTGCAGTGCAGTTATTCCCATGAAAAACATGCTAATAGGATGTATTGATTTGTGCACAAACTAAGTCATGATATATTTAACATAGTGGTAAAAGAAAACAGTACAATCACATGTATTTCATTTAAACCCTCCTTTAAGTAAAAAGGCCATCTAAGCAAAATTTTCTTCATTTGTATGCAGATCTGTTTTTGCACAGTAATACAAATATTCATACCTTCATTATTCATGAAAAAGATAAGTTCTACTTACATATGCTTATAAAAAACAACCCTGCAGTACCACAATATTCTTTTCTTTGGAGACTGGTTCACATTTGACCTTCCCATATTCTCAACTAAGGCTAGTTCTGGAAAAAAGACAAATGTAACTACAAATAACAAGACTTAGTCATGACTATGTTTTCTGACAATGTTTCCCATAACGACAGGTGAAAAGACAGACGTTATTGAAGTCATCATGATATGTAGATTCTAATAGCAACAAATGTGTGGATTACAACAAGCACATTTTCAAATAAACTTTATTACTTCAGACTTTCGAGTGGCCAATACTGGTAGTCTCGGGCTACCAAAACACAATTACAGTTAGAAACCACCCTTGTTAATCATCACTGCATTAACAAATACTGACTTGAAAAACGATACAATGTTATATATGTGTGTAACCAAGGTAAGAAAAACATGCAGCCAGACCGGGACTCGAACCCGAGACCTACGCAAACCGTGCGAATGCTCTACCGACTGAGCTATCCGGCCCGCTTACACATTCAACTCTACCTTCTTAATGGAGACCCCTACTACATACTCCCCCACACAATTGGAATTCGTCTCGAATTTCCTGGGAACAGAGTTCGTTTGTGGAACGAACCTTGAGTATCTATCACTGTAGCTCTCGTGGGTCATTTACGTTGGGCGCCAATGTAACCAAGGTAAGAAAAACATGCAGCCAGACCGGGACTCGAACCCGAGACCTACGCAAACCGTGCGAATGCTCTACCGACTGAGCTATCCGGCCCGCTTACACATTCAACTCTACCTTCTTAATGGAGACCCCTACTACATGTGCATATGATAAAGGATACTTTATACCAAAGTTATAGCATAGTCTAGTTCTGGTGACGGTCGTTAGAGTTTTGTTTAACCGTTGTTACATCGAACTGATATTATTTCATAAAAGGGATTGTCGTTTAGTCTACATGAATTTAATATAGTGTAGTTTTATCAATTGCATCATTTTTATACAATTATAAGTTAGTATTCCTTGTATTGACATTTTATATAAGGAAAATAAAGCAATTAACCTCTGACTAATAGCTGATTAATCTATAGTACCAAGGAACTGAGGTGCATCAGTGTATTTTGCGTATTTGAATTAAATAAGTTATTAAATGCAAACATAACAAAACAACTGTATCATCATCATTGGTAAAACAACAACAAAATGTTATTGTGATTAATTTTGATGTTGAAGTATTTATTTAATGTTAAAGTAGTAAGTTTCTCAGCTAACAGAGATTCAGTCATATAGAATTCAGTGAAACGAAACGACTTTCGTCAACACTCCAAGTTGCTTTGCAGACGAAACGAAACTTAGACGAAACGTCTTTTCAGTTGTCATTTGAAGATTTGGTCAGCGTTCTTGTCACTACGACTTGATGATACAAGGCAGCCAAATGATAAAAAGGATGTTCTTACAATTGAATATAATTTCAACAAAAGACGTACATTTCATACGATGCTAGTAATTTGAGTGTCAATCATGATCAATGCATGCGTTGTTGTTATCCGAGTACAGGTGTTATCCGAAATTCTATACACTATACCTTGAACCGTTCCTTTTCCATAATTTAAAGGTCTTTGCCTATCCAGACAAGACGCTGTCAATGGACCGCTTCCATAATTATCAAATCGAACTTTGTGCAACATATTTTCGAACAGTTTTCCACAAAATTGGGAAATATTGTTGTAAATTAGTGCAAGTATCCGGGTGGAAATTCACCCGTTCAGCGTCGCTATGTTTATCGAGGTATTTTAGAGGATACGCCTAAAAAGCGAATACATTTACGATGACCGTGGCCACTAAACAGTAAAAGCTACCAAATCACACTTACCTTGATGTCAGAAAGTTCTGTGTTTGTCGAGAAATAACAAAATTAAAATCGAAGCGAGCGATCCGTTTTTCACTTAAGAAATTTCTTATCTCGCTAAGAAAGACTTCCGTTTGCTTAACTTTAAGGAGAAAATATGACAAAACTTAAGTAAATTTTAAGTTATGTGAAGATGGTGATACCAACTTAAGAAAATCTCAAAATTTCAGCAAAATCTTAGAAAAATTCCTAAACTTAAGTAAAAAATAAACTTAAGTCAACTTGGTGATACGGCCCCTGGTCCATTATCTCCTGCCCCCTTTCCGACTCATATAAACATTTTTGGTCGCTGGATTAATTGGATGGCATGGCCAATAATAAGCAAAACATGTTGCCGAAACAGGATTCCGAATTGCTTGGTTTGGGGCCCTTTTTGATAATTTCAGATAGCGAATTATATGTTTCGTCGGTTCTCATATCTAATTTATACGTTTTGTACTGACAACAACCGGTGACAAAAGATATGGCCCCTATTTATCAGCGATAAAAGTTTGACCAATTACGGAACGCCGATTGATCACTGACATGCCCAATTTACAAGCAATGAGGGCCGATGGCGTTTTGACATTTTAAGCGATGAACAAAGCCTTATCACCGTTTCAACAGCGATACCCGTTTACATCAAAACTTGGAATTTAATCACCGACGACAAACGATGAAAAATAACGAAGTTTTCCCCGATTTGAATCCAATTTAAGCCCGGCCGTCAGTGTGAACGCCCCATAAGGAAATTCTAGTCCTAGCATTTTCAGATACAAACATTTATAAACAAAAATTTATACGGGCGGAAGACCGTGCCGAAAGCACCGTCTGGAGACCGCCTATATGTTACACGTACACGAAACCAAAGAATGTATCTACAAATCTCTTCCGCCCGATTTAGTTTTTTCCTATTTTTATATTAGTCCTCCCCTATATACGACGTGTGATCAAACAAGAGGGCCATAATGGCCCTAGAACCGCTCATCTGAGATTACCACATATTTGAAGAATAGTTAGAAACATTGTTTTTACATTTTACACAGAGTTTCTTGTGCTTCTATGCATTGACATTTTTCCCCCATTTTACAAGTTGGATACTGTATGCTTGATGTTGGACATTAAAATGGTACATAGTTCTTACAATGCGAAACTGAATATTTTACTTTACAGATTGTATGTACGAAGATCAGCCTGCACTTTTGTCCAGTATGATCTATTGCTGCCATCATGCGGTTATCATTTCGGCATATTTGGACATCCAAATTGATATTGATGTATTTTGTTTAAAATTTTACCATACCTGCATGTAGTGAAAACAAAAACGTGTTCAAAGTTCAAAGCACCCTGACGGCCATGTGTTTTGAGATATCTAAATATGGGCATGGCAGCCACTTTGGTCACATGACTATTTTTTTTTTGACAAATCTTTCTCCCCTCCAACTAGGGATGCTTCACATGATATTTCATTGAAATTGGCCCGGAGGTTTGGAAAAAAAGACGTTTGTAAAGTTATAAATTTTAGCATACATGTATATAGTTAAACCAAAAACGCGTTCAAAGTTCAACGCACCCTAGGGCCATGATTTTCTAGATATCAAGATTCTTTGAACAACTTTTAAAAAGAGGCCCCTAAAGAATATTCCTGTGAAATTATTTTGAAATCTGACCAGTGGTTTGTGACTAGAAGATTTTTTTAAAGGTTTTTACCAAATATGGGAACGGCAGCCATTTTGGTCATAAGACTCATTTTTTTGGACAAATCTCTCTCCCCTCCAACTAGGGATGCTAACATGAAATCTAATTGAAATTGGCCCGGAGGTTTGGAAAAAAAATGCTTGTAAAGTTATAAAATTTAGCATTCATGTATATAGTGAAAACAAAAACGCGTTCATTTTTTTCGAGATATCAAAATTCTCTGAACATCTTTTAAAAAGAGGCCCCAGAGAACATTTCTATGAAATTATTTTGAATTCTGACCAGTGATTTCAGACAAGATTTTTTTTAAAAAAATGCAGAAATTCCACCTTTTTAATGCCACGGCAACCAAATTTTTGCATGGAATCAATTTCTTTAAACAACTTTTGAAGAGCATCGCCCAACGGACATTCCTATGAAATTTGGTTAAGATTGGCTCAATGGTTTAGGAGAAGAAGATGTTTAAAGAAATTGTTGACGGCGTACGACAGACGACGCACGACAGACATTGGGCAATCACAAAAGCTCACCTTGAGCACTTTGTGCTCAGGTGAGCTAAAAAGAGTAAGCACTGTCTCATTACTTGTTTATTATCTATTGTATGGTTTACGGAATAGACCGAAATTGTAAATGGAGGTGAAGTTCCATTTAAAATAAGAGTGCACCGCTAAATCTAACGGTGTACCCTTAAATTTAGCGGTCAGCCGTTAAAAATAAGGGTACACCCTTATTCAATACCTGTTGACCCTTTAATTAGCGGTCAACCGGTATTTATTTTTAGCATCTGGACTTTTAATTTCGTTGACAAAATCGTCGTTTCATCGGTCTTTTCTGCGGGACTTATCTGTACACAATGGACTTCGGAATTATGCTTTTCGTAACAATTGTCATAGAAAACGTTCTAAATCATACAAATAAAGGAATGACAGCTCCGTTAACAGTATAGTAAAGGTAAGTGTGTTAGTGGATAATACATAATTTAATTTCATTTTTATAGAATTCACTTCCACTTAACACTGTTTGTGACGTTCTATAAACAATAATTCGTACCGATCTGATGTCGGGCGGCAGCACGATAGACCATAATACTCCCAAATATGCCCTATTATACATCCGAATACACAAACATATACCCTCATGCTTTATTTACATGTA
Source organism: Cerastoderma edule (assembly GCA_947846245.1). Taxonomy (NCBI): domain Eukaryota; kingdom Metazoa; phylum Mollusca; class Bivalvia; order Cardiida; family Cardiidae; genus Cerastoderma; species Cerastoderma edule. The sequence goes on along the minus strand of OX401408.1, from coordinate 9,324,830 downwards.
ACAGATGTTTAAATCAAGTTTGAAATCGGCAATCAAAAACTTTACTTTGCATTTTTTAATTGATATGATAACCATAATGTGCTTTCGACAATATGAAAAATGTCTCCCAAAAAAAGTCGTTTTTCATCTATCTATCTTCCTGTGATGTCAAACCCCTTGCGGGACTTAGACATTTCTTACTGCCTATGTGGAGCCATTAAAGAGGTGGTGGATTCCCCATAGTCTCAATAACGATCCGTGAACAAAGCTTTTTTCAACATTTGGACACCGACATATATTGTGCTGCGCTATGTGTCAAAATCTGTGTGCAGAAATCTAATGTAAAACTCACGATGAACTCTGGACTCGAAGGCGTTATGATATGAGGAACATGATATATACTCATAAAGATTTTGGAAATGAGCAATTTGTCCATCAAATTGAATTATAAAAGTTTGAAATATTTTTTTTTATATGATTGTGTGATTGTTTGGTTTTTTTTCACTTAACCAGCAGACTTTAACTGTTTCACTTGAAGTACCTTTGAAAAGCTCTCTTTGTCTTTTTACAATTATTGTAACACATACATTTAAGACTGTAAAATGCTGTTTCGGTTAAGGAAAAATAATATTTAAAAGCATTAGTTTTTGTCGAAAGATCTAAGGCGACACGTATCCAAGCTAATCTAGACCGACACATCCCACACCAGCTGCTAACGGAGAATCCTTAAAAAGCAGAAAGTCCAGTCTGTGATCAGACAGTATGGGATGATGTATGGGCGGGAATGTCATAAGTGTGCATTTCAGATCGGTGCTCGATGAAAGTTAGTGGCATCAAATATAGTTGACAATCATATTTCTCACCATTGCAAAAAAATACTTTTTATTATATTGTCATGTCACATACTCACTTTTACAATGTCAAGTCAAAAACACACTACTACAATGTAATGTCACATACTCACTAATACCATGCCATGTCTTGACATGCCTCATACTCTATACTACCATGACTTGTCACATACTCCATACTACCCAGTCATATCTCAAATTCCATCCTACAGTGACATGTTACATACTTCATGCTACCATGTCATGTCTCAAACTCCTTACTACCCTGACATGTTGCATGATCCATGCTACCCTGACATGTCATGTTTTCTTTACTACCCTAACATGTCTCATACTCCATACTACCCTGACATGTCATGTTTTCCTTACTACCCTGAGATGTCTCATACTCCTTACTACCCTGACATGTCACAAACTCCATACTACCCTGTCATGTCACATGCTCCATACTACCCTGACAAGTTTCAAACTCCATACTACCCTGAGATGTCTCATACTCCTTACTACCCTGACATGTCACATACTCCATACTACCCTGTCATGTCACATGCTCCATACTACCCTGACAAGTTTCATACTCCATACTACCCTGACATGTCTCATACTCCATACTACGGTGACATGTTACATACTCCATACTACTCGGACATGTCACATACTGCACTGTCGTGTAATGTTCTCCTTACTACCCTGACATGTCACATACTCCTTACTACTCTGACTTGTCTCATACTACCCTGACATGTCTCATACTACCCTGACATGTCGCATAGTCAATACTTCCATGACATGTCTTATAGTCTTTATATATATATATATATATATATATATATATATATATATATATATATATATATATATATAGATATATATATATATATATATATATATATATATATATATATATATATATATATATATATATATATATATAAATATATATAACTTTATTATCACGTCTTTAAATCAAAGTGGGTCGTGGTTATCCACCCTTTAACCTTACAAAAACATAATACATATAATATATAACATATCAATAGATCTAATTTCTTAGACTAGAGCAAACATTTATTAGAAATTGTAATAAATAAGCTATATAAGTTAATTAAAAAGAATGAAATCTAATATATGGATTAGTATTTCTGAGAAAGTTTAAGAAAAAAAAATATGTATAGGTTTTTTGTGTTCTAGCCATTAAGAGTGACTGTTGATAACATGTTGTACAATTGTCCAGCGTTCAATTTCAGATGGTGAAATATTTGTCTCTTTGTATGTATTCCATTCTGAAGTGTAATTATTTATTAGACCAATTAACGATGGGTTACTTGAATGGAATTTAGAAAAATTGATATATTGTTTTAAGTATAAAAACAGAATATACAATTTAGGGGTTCCATTAAATGTCCCTATCAGAGTCTCAAAGCAATTTAAATCTAGCAATGGGTACATTTCTTTTACTCCATTTTCAAAATAAACTATTATTGGTTTCACCTTTTCACAATCATAAAACAAGTGAACTAATGTTTCTTCAAATTCATCACAGAACGAACATGGATTAGTTTGTGCGATATTCATTTTTTAAGTAGTACATTTGTTGGATAAAACCTATGTGAAATTTTTGTTTGAAGCCATTTAATCTTGGTATCTTTTGTCAAAAGAAAAGCATAGTTATAGATATTTTTCCAATCGACATGTCTTATAGTCAATACTACCCTGACATGTCTCATATTCCATACTACCCAGAGATGTGTCATACTCCATACTAACCTGTCGTGTCTCATAATCCATACTACCCTGACATGTTTTATACTCCTTACTTCCCTGTCGTGTCACATACTCCATACTACCCTGTCGTGTCTCATACTCCATACTACCCTGACATGTATTATACTCTATACTACCCTGACATGTCTCATACTCCATACTACCCTGACATGTATTATACTCTATACTTTCCTGACATGTCTCATACTCCATACTACATTGCATGACAAAGATTGTACCTCTGTATAGCATTCATATTGAGAGATGGTATAGTCACGGATGGATTTATGTAAATCTTGACTTGATGCTGCTTATCATTCATTTTGAGAGTGGTGGAAGTCACGGATAGCTACATACAAACCAAGAATAACAGAGAATGTTCAAGTTTCTTCTACGCGGTCTGTATAACTAGCTAAAGCTTCCTTTATTCATGGTTTAAACCATTATAGCTATAAGTTTCCGAAACTGTTGATTGAAAAGTAGCAAGCACTCGTTTTGACCGTCTTTTATTTTTGAAATAAGCACATTTTTGAATAAACGAAGACTTAGACAAGCGAGTGTGCGGGGATTTCCGTGGGACCGAGTTCTCTCAAACAATGCGTTAGGTTCCTAATTTGCATAAACGTTCAACGAACGTTACATAACTCCCACCTCCGAGAAGACTCGCCCCGAGTCTTGGCCCGTGGGATATACGTGGGAAAGGCAACTCCGATAGAAGGAGAAGTCTTAATCCCACCGCTGCCACCAATGTAACGAACCGAGTAAATGAACCTCTCAAAGACACAAACACATCTGATCCATGAAAAACACTGTCGTCCACTGAGCGGTTGTTTTGTCTTTAAATATATATATACACCAGCATGTTCTCTCAAACAATGCATTAGGTTCCTAATTTGCATAAACGTTCAATGAACGTTACACATACCAGCGATTATTCAGGCGTTACTACTTGTATTATATGTCAGTGATTATTCCGGAGTAAATACAAACGATGAAATCAGACACAGAAAAAGAATCCGAATTACATTAAAAAAGATCCTACTAGATTTAATTAAATTATGAATAAGTAAGCCTTCATTTCAATGAAAAGAGCCTTTATTTTACCAAAGATATTGCATACCTTCCTTTGAATGTGCTCAGTTCAAAACGTATGAAACTCTTATCAAAGTATAAATCAGTCTTTAAGGAACAGTCTTTCAGTTAAATTGATTAATTATATCTTTTCTAAAAAGAGATAAGCTGGTTGAACACTGATCTGTTTCCTGTATTGATGATAGTCATACAATGCTCCCAAAGTATTTTTTGTTTGCCTACTGCAGGACTATTTGATTGGGATGTGTGAACACAAATGCCGGCACCTCGGCTGGATTTGATAGCTTGTGACTTTTGGACGGTAATAGTACTTTTCTCCGTAGAAAAGAAAAATGACACAATTGAGATGTTTATTTTATAACAGTCTTTGATAGTTAAATGGCCCAATTTGATATTTCTGTATAATGCTAAGCATATAAAACAATATTCTTCACTCAGCAGAGAAATACCTGATTTAACAAAGGAGAAAAGGTAATTCAAGATCTCAAAAGTACCAGGTGTACGACGATAGGGACAAATTGACTAACGGTGTAAGAACTAATTGACTGTGAACGAACTAATTGACACACTGACGGTGTACGGACAAAGTGTCTGACGGTGTACGAACTTATTGACAGACTGACGGTGTACGGACTAAGTGTCTGACGGTGTACAGACTAACTGACTGACGGTGAACAGACTAATTGACTGACTCACGGTGTACAGGCTTACTGCCTGACGGTGTACGAACTAATTGAATGACTGACGGTTTACGGACTTACTGCTTATTGACGATGAACGGACTAACTGACTGACGATGTACGGACTAACTGACTGATTGACGGTGAACGGACTAACTGACTGATTGACGGTGTACGGACTAACTGACTGACGGTGTATGGACTAACTGACTGGTGATGTACGGACTTACTGCCTGGTTGACAGTGAACGGACTAACTGACTGACGATGTACGGACTAACTGACTGATTGACGCTGTACAGACTAACTGACTGACGGTGTATGGACTTACTGACTGACGGTGTACGCACTAAATGACTGACGGTGTTATGACTAAATGACTGACGGTGTATGGACTAACTGACTGATTGACCGTGTACGGTATAAATGACAGACGGTGTACAGACTAATTGACTGACGGTGTACAGACTAACTGACTGATTGACGATGTACGGTATAACTGACTGACGGTGTAAAGACTAAATGACTGACTGGTGTACAGACTAATTGACTAACTGACGGTGTACGGACTAACTGACTGACGGTGTACAGACTTATTGACTGACTGACGGTGTACGGACTAATTGACTGACTGACGTTGTACAGACTAATTGACAAACTGACGGTGTACGGACTAACTGATTGACGGTGTACAGACTATTGACTAATTGACGGTGTTCAGACTAACTGACTGACAGTGTTCGGACTAATTGACATACTGACGGTGTACAGACTAATTGACTGACTGACGGTGTACGGACTAACTGACTGACGGTGTACATACTAATTGACTGACTGACGGTGTACAGACTAAATGACTGACGGTGTACGGACAAATTGACTAACTGACGGTGTACAGACTAACTGACGGACGGTGTTCGGACTAATTGACTGACTGACGGTGTACAGACTAATTGACTGACTGACGGTGTATGGACTTACTGACTGATTGACGCTGTACAAAATGACTGACTGACAGTGTATGGACTAACTGACTGATTGACGCTGTACAAAATTACTGACTGACTATGTATGGACTAACTAACTGATTCACGGTGTGCAAAATAACTGACTGACGGTGTACGGACTTATTGACTGCCTGACGGTGTACGGACTAATTGACTGACTGACGTTGTACAGACTTATTGACAAACTGACGGTGTACGGACTAATTGACTAACTGACGGTGTACGGACTAACTGACAAACTAACGGTATACGGACTAACTGACTGACGGTGTACATACTAATTGATTGACTGACGGTGTACGGACTAATTGACTGACGGTGTACAGACTAATTGACTCGGACTAACTGATTGACGGTGTACAGACTAATTGACTAACTGACGGTGTTCGGACTAACTGACTGACGGTGTTCGGACTAATTGACTGACTGACGGTGTACAGACTAATTGACTGACTGACGGTGTACGAACTAACTGACTTACGGTGTACAGACTAATTGACTGACTGACGGTGTATGGACTTACTGACTGATTGACGCTGTACAAAATGACTGACTGACAGTGTATGGACTAACTGACTGATTGACGCTGTACAAAATTACTGACTGACTATGTATGGACTAACTGTTTCACGGTGTGCAAAATAACTGACTGACGGTGTACGGACTTATTGACTGACTGACGGTGTACGGACTGATTGACTGACTGACGTTGTACAGACTAATTGACAAGCTGACGGTGTACGGACTAACTGACTGACGGTGTAAGGACTAATTGACTAACTGACGGTGTACGGACTAAAGGACAAACTAACGGTATACGGACTAACTGACTGACGGTGTACATAATAATTGATTGACTGACGGTGTACGGACTAATTGACTGACGGTGTACAGACTAATTGACTAACTGACGGTGTACGGACTAACTGATTGACGGTGTACAGACTAATTGACTAACTGACGGTGTTCGGACTAACTGACTGACGGTGTTCGGACTAATTGACTGACTGACGGTGTACAGACTAATTGACTGACTGACGGTGTACGAACTAAATGACTGACGATGTACATACTAATTGACTGACTGACGGTGTACGGACTAAATGACTGACGGTGTACGGACTAATTGACTAACTGACGGTGTACAGACTAACTGACGGACGGTGTTCGGACTTATTGACTGACTGACGGTGTACAGACTAATTGACTGACTGACGGTGTATGGACTTACTGACTGATTGACGCAGTACAAAATGACTGACTGACAGTGTATGGACTAACTGACTGATTGACGCTGTACAAAATTACTGACTGACGATGTATGGACTAACTAACTGATTCACGGTGTGCAAAATAACTGACTGACGGTGTACGGACTAACTGACTGACTGACGTTGTATGGACTAACTGACTGATTGACTGTGTACGGATTTACTGACTGACGGTGTATGGACTAACTGACTGACTGACGGTGTAGGTACTTATGGACTGACGGTGTACGGACTTACCGACTGACGGTGTACGGACTTACTGACTGACGGTGTAAGGACTTACTGACTGATGATGTACGGACTAATTGATTGAATGACAGTGCACAGACTAATTGATTGACTGACGGTGTACGGAATTACTAAATGACGGTGTAAGGACTAACTGACTGATGATGTACGGACTAATTGATTGACTGACGGTGTACAGACTAATTGATTGACTGACAGTGTACGAACTTACTGACTGACTGACGGTGTATGGACTTTGTGTCTGAGGCTGTACGGACTAACTGACTGACAATGCACGGACTAACTGACTGACGATGTACGAACTAACTGACTGACGATGTACGGACTAACTGACTGAAAGTGTACGGACTAACTGACTGGCGATTTACGGACTTACTAACTGACGCTGTAGGGACTAAGTGTCTGACGGTGTACAGACTAAGTGTCTGACGGTGTACGGACTGACTGACTGACTGATGGTGTAATGACTAACTGACTGACTGACGGTGTACGCACTTACTGACTGACTGACGGTGTACGCACCTACTGACTGACTGACGGTGTTTTCACTTACTGACTGACTGACGGTGTACGCACTTATTGACTGCCTGACGGCGTACGCACTTACTGACTGACTGACGATGTACGCATTTATTGACTGACTGACTGCGTAGGCACTTACTGACAGACAGACGGTGTACGCACTTATTAACTGACTGATGGTGTACGCACTTACTGACTGACTGACGGTGTACGCACTTATTTACTGACTGACGGCGTACGCACTTACTGACAGACTGACGGTGTACGCACTTACAGACTCACTGACGGTGTACGCACTTACTGACTGACTGACGGTGTACGCACTTACTGACTGACTGACGGTGAACGCACTTACTGACTGACTGACGATGTATAATATAACTAACTGACTGACGGTGTACGCACTTACTGACTGACTGACGGTGAACGCACTTACTGACTGACTGACGGTGTACGCACTTACTGACTGACTGACGATGTATGCACTTACTGACTGGCGGTGTAAGGGCTTAGTGTCTAATGGTGTACGCACTTACTTACTGACTGACGGTGTTCGCACTTACTGACTGGCGGTGTACGGGCTTAGTGTCTGACGGTGTACGGACTTACGCACTAAGTGACTGACTGACTTTCGGTGTATGGACTTTGTGTCTGACGGTGTACTGATAAACTGACTGACTGATTGTTTACAGAATAACTGCCTTACTGTGTACGGACTAATTGGCTGACGATGTATGGACTAATCGACTGACGGTGTACGGACCCATTGACTGACGGTTAACGGACTTATTGACTGAGGTTGTAGGGACTAACGGACTGACGGTGTACGCACTAACTGACTGGCGGTGTATGGACTAACTGACTGACGATATACGGACTAACTGACTGACGATGTACGCACTAACTGACTGGCGGTGTATGGACTAACTGACTGACGGTGAACGGACCCATTCACTGACTGACGGTTTTCGGACTTACTGACTGACTGACGGTGTACAGACTTATTGACTGTGTATGAACCAATTGAAAGTGTATGCATCTTTTCACTGTGTATGAACTAACTGACTGAGTATGAATTTGTTGACTGACGGAATACGGACCTATTGACTGTGCATGACCTTATTGAATGTGTGTGAACTAATTGAATTGTATGAACTTTTTGACTTGAATATCCTTATTGACTGTGCATGACCTGATTGACTGTGTGTGAACTAATTGAATTGTATGAATTTTTCGACTTGAATATCCTTATTGACTGTGAATGAAATAATTGACGGACTGAGTACGGACGTATTGACTGTGTATGAATTAATTGACTGTGTATGAAATGATTGACTGTCTATGAATTAACTGACTGTGTATGAATGAAATGATTGACTGTCTATGAATTAATTGACTGTGTATGAATTAATTGACTGTGTATGAATTAATTGACTGTGTATGAATTAATTGACTGTGTATGAAATGTTTGACTCTGTATGAACTTATTGACTGACGGTTAAGGGACTAATTGAACGACGGAGAACGGACAATTTGGCTGTGTACGGAGACTTTATTAATTGCTAATTGGGTCGTTGGCCTTTGTCTGCAATACGAAAAATAAGGAATTTAAGCTATTGGTATTAGTTTTCTAGATCACCAAACTCATTAATTTATACAATTATATTGTATATTGTAATGATGGAATAGAATCTCTTAATTCATGGGCTAAACATGTTAAACGTTTATTGAATGACCTGGGATTTCAGTACTTATGGATGAGAAATGTGATAAATGTCGGACATTTGTCTGCTATTAAACAGCGGATATATTTCCGTCAGATTAATAATCAAGACACTATTGTTTAGTCAGATGCTGATCAATAAGAAACATATATTGCATATATCTTTCAGTTTATCCCCAATTCTTGTTTGTTTGTTTTTTGAAGTTTTCTCATATGTATGTTATATTTAAAACTTATCATTTTGTATCGCCTTGATGGCTATAAGAAACAATCAATATTCGCCGAAAAAATAATTTTGACTTGACTTGAATAGATGTCGGTGTATGTATTTATTGACTGATGATGAAGGAACAAATTGACTGACTGTGTATGGACTAATTGACTGACGGTGCATCGGCTTATTTACTGACAGTGTATCGACTAAATGACTGACTGTGTATGGACTTATTGACTGGCATAGTATGGATTAATTGACTAACGGTGCAGCGACTTATTTACTGACAGTGCATGGACTAAATGACTGACTGTGTATGGACTTATTGACTGGCAGTGTATGGACTAATTGACTGACGGTGCATCGACTTAAATACTGACAGTGTATGGACTAATTGACTGACGGTGTATCGACTTATTTACTGACAGTGTATGGTCTAATTGAATGACGGTGCATCGACATATTGATTGACAGTGTATGGACTAATTGACTGACAGTGTATGGACTAATTGACTGACAGTGTATGGACTAATTGACTGACGGTGTATCGACTTATTTACTGACAGTGTATGGACTAATTGACTGACGGTGTATCGACTTATTTACTGACAGTGTATGGTCTAATTGACTGACGGTGCATCGACATATTGATTGACAGTGTATGGACTAATTGACTGACTGTGTATGGACTTATTGACTGGCAGTGTATGGACTAATTGACTGACAGTGCATGGACTAAATGACTGACTGTGTATGGACTTATTGACTGGCAGTGTATGGACTAATTGACTGACGGTGCATCGACTTATTTACTGACAGTGTATGGACTAATTGAATGACGGTGTATCGCCTTATTTACTGACAGTGTATGGTCTTATTGACTGACGGTGCATCGACTTATTTACTGACAGTGTATGGACTAATTGACTTTCAATTCAATTCAATTCTTTATTTGGCAAAAACCAGCATATAAATGCCTTTGGCCAAGACAACATTTACAAATATGGTACAGACATATATAAATAATATACGTAAACATGTTAATATATACAAAGAAAGAAATAACAAAGATTATCAAATCACGAAAACATACAAGTCACGAATTTAGTTGACCTATCACATAATAATATATAATAAAGGTTAATACATTAAATAATTTCATTGCGACATTTAAAGCTCTCTTTTAGATAATATGCAGTTTAAGTTAGAATACATTGACGTTTTGAAGATAAAATATTAACAAATGTATTAGTGTTTGGCCATGGTAAATGTCCAAAATATTTATTACGAATGTTTGCATAGGCCGGACAGCACAATAAAAAATGATATTCAGATTCAATCTGATTTAAAGAGCAAAGTCTACATATTCGATCACTTCTATCAATTCCATTAAATCTACCTGTCTCAATATCTAAAGAGTGAGAACTTAATCTAAAACATGTCATCTGCTTTCTTAAACTATCTCCTTTTAAAACATCAATATATTTCTCAAAACAGAAATCAGTCTTATACATTTTATAAAAATCTAGCTTTGGTGAAGTTTGTAGTGAACTATGCCAGTTTTGGATATACTGGTCTCTAATTCTTTGTTTTAATAGAGGAAAATAGTTAACGTTCTTATCAAAATTTGTGAAAATATCGTTAAAACCAAGATTGCTTAACAATTGTTTAATACTCATGGCCCAGCAACTTTTACTATTACCATTGATCTGTTCTAGTAGTATTTGATGCATAGAAGAATTTTCATTACTCATTATTTTTACCCAATGTTTTAAAGTTCTCTCCTTACAAATAACCGAAAGCGGAAATCTACCAAGTTCACCATAGACAGCTATACTGGGAGTTTGTTTCCGCACACCCAAAATATGCTTGCAAAATTTTAAGTGGAGTCTATCAATTTCTTTGTAATCATATATTCCCCAAACATCTGAACAATACAAGCTTATTGGAACAACCATAGAGTCAAATATAGATAATTTTGTTTTTACATCAATTGTAATGCGGGAAAATAAAGTTAAAACAGAATTGTAGGCTCTTAAAGCTTGTTCAGACAAAACTTCAACAGCATTTTTCATATTACCAGTATACTTAAAATCTACTCCAAGGTACTTAAAATGATCTACAACTTCAATTAACTGACAGTGTATGAACTTATTGACTGACGGTACATCGACTTATTTACTGACAGTGTATGGACTTATTGACTGACGGTGCATCGACTTATTTACTGACGGTCTATGGACTAATTGACTGACTGTGTATGGACTTATTGACTGACGGTGCATCGACTTATTAACTGACAGTGTATGGATTTATTGACTGACAGTGTATGGACTTATTGACTCACAGTGTATGGACTAATTGACTGAAGGTGCATCGGCTTATTAACTGACAGTGAATGAACTTATTGACTGACGGTGTATGGACTAATTGACTGACAGTCAATGAACTTATTGACTGACAGTGTATGGACTAATTGACTGACAGTGTATGGACTAATTGACTGACAGTGTATGGACTTATTGACTGACAGTGTATGGACTAATTGACTGAAGGTGCATCGGCTTATTAACTGACAGTGTATGATCTTATCGACTGGCGGTGTATCGACCTATTTACTGACAGTGAATGAACTTATTGACTGACGGTGCATCGACTTATCAACTGAGAGTGTATGGACTAATTGACTGAGAGTGTATGGACTAATTGACTGACAGTGTATGGACTAATTGACTGACAATGTATGGACTAATTGACTGAGAGTGTATGGACTAATTGACTGAGAGTGTATGGACTAATTTACTGACAGTGTATGGACTAATTGACTGACGGTGTATGGACTAATTGACTGACAGTGTATGGACTAATTTACTGACAGTGTATGGACCAATTGACTGACGGTGCATCGACTTATTTACTGACGGTCTATGGACTAATTGACTGACAGTTTATGGACTAATTGACTGACTTTGTATGGACTAATTGACTGACAGTGTATCGACTAATTGACTGACAGTGTATGTGCTAATTGACTGACAGTGTATGGACTTATTTACTAGTTCTGAAGGGACTCATCGAATGGCGGTGCATGGATTTTTTCATTAATAATGATTGACTCCTCACCTCCACACATATCATAATCTACCATGAACATTTTGTGGTCGGGCAATCTTGTTATCGATGTCGTGTTCGACGCGTTTTAGCCATATAAATAAACAGTTACTTACGAATATATTTAGACCTCTTGCACAAGTGTTTTTTCTGCAGGTGTTGAAAGTCTGCCTGGAATAGGGATGGCTTGAGTAATGTCCCAAGAGCAGAAGTGTGGTCCCGATTACAAACATTCCGGACACAACACCTATCATTGTGTACTCCATAAACCACAATCTGAAATCAGACAAACATTCCGGTCACAACACCTATCATTGTGTACTCCATAAACCACAATCTGAAATCAGACAAACATTCCGGTCACAACACCTATCATTGTGTACTCCATAAACCACAATCTGAAATCAGACAATCATTCCGGTCACATCACCTATCATTGTGAACTCCATAAACCACAATCTGAAATCAGACAAACATTCCGGTCACAACACCTATCATTGTGTACTCCATAAACCACAATCTGAAATCAGACAAACATTCCGGTCACAACACCTATCATTGTGTACTCCATAAACCACAATCTGAAATCAGACAAACATTCCGGTCACAACACCTATCATTGTGTACTCCATAAACCACAATCTGAAATCAGACAAACATTCTGGTCACAACACCTATCATTGTGTACTCAATAAACCACAATCTGAAATCAGACAAACATTCCGGACACAACACCTATCAATGTGTACTCCATAAACCACAATCTGAAATCAGACAATCATTCCGGACACAACTACTTTCATTGTGTACTCCATAAACCACAGTCTGAAATAAGACAAACATTCCGGTCCCAACACCTATCATTGTGTACTCCATAAACCACAATCTGAAATCAGACAATCATTCCGGTCACAACACCTATCAATGTGTACTCCATAAACCACAATCTGAAATCAGACAATCATTCCGGACACAACACATATCAATGTGTACTCCATAAACCACAATCTGAAATCAGACAAACATTCCGGACACAACACCTATCAATGTGTACTCCATAAACCATAATCTGAAATCAGACAAACATTCCGGTCACAACACCTATCAATGTGTACTCCATAAACCACAATCTGAAATCAGACAATCATTCCGGTCACAACACCTATCAATGTGTACTCCATAAACCACAATCTGAAATCAGACAAACATTCCGGTCACAACACCTATCAATGTGTACTCCATAAACCACAATCTGAAATCAGACAATCATTCCGGTCACAACACCTATCAATGTGTACTCCATAAACCACAATCTGAAATCAGACAAACATTCCGGTCACAACACCTATCATTGTGTACTCCATAAACCACAATTTGAAATCAGACAATCATTCCGGTCACATCACCTATCATTGTGAACTCCATAAACCACAATCTGAAATCAGACAAACATTCCGGTCACAACACCTATCATTGTGTACTCCATAAACCACAATCTGAAATCAGACAAACATTCCGGTCACAACACCTATCAATGTGTACTCCATAAACCACAATCTGAAATCAGACAAACATTCCGGTCACAACACCTATCATTGTGAACTCCATAAACCACAATCTGAAAACAGACAATCATTCTGGACACAACACCTATCATTGTGTACTCCATAAACCACAATCTGAAATCAGACAAACATTCCGGACACAACTCTTATCATTGTGTACTCCATAAACCACAATCGGAAATCAGACAAACATTCCGGTCACAACACCTATCATTGTGTACTCCATAAACCACAATCTGAAATCAGACAAACATTCCGGACACAACTCTTATCATTGTGTACTCCATAAACCACAATCGGAAATCAGACAAACATTCCGGTCACAACACCTATCATTGTGTACTCCATAAACCACAATCTGAAATCAGACAATCATTCCGGACACAACACCTATCAATGTGTACTCCATAAACCACAATCTGAAATCAGACAAACATTCCGGACACAACACCTATCAATGTGAACTCCATAAACCACAATCTGAAATCAGACAAACATTCCGGACACAACACCTATCAATGTGTACTCCATAAACCACAATCTGAAATCAGACAATCATTCCGGTCACAACACCTTTCATTGTGTACTCCATAAACCACAATCTGAAATCAGACAATCATTCCGATCACAACACCTATCATTGTGTACTCCATAAACCACAACCTGAAATCAGACAAACATTCCGGACACAACACCTATTAATGTGTACTCCATAAACCACAAACTGAAATCAGACAAACATTCTGGACACAACACCTATCAATGTGTACTCCATAAACCACAATCTGAAATCAGACAATCATTCCGGTCACAACACCTTTCATTGTGTACTCCATAAACCACAATCTGAAATCAGACAATCATTCCGATCACAACACCTATCATTGTGTACTCCATAAACCACAACCTGAAATCAGACAAACATTCCGGACACAACACCTATCAATGTGAACTCCATAAACCACAATCTGAAATCAGACAAACATTCCGGACACAACACCTATCAATGTGTACTCCATAAACCACAATCTGAAATCAGACAATCATTCCGGTCACAACACCTTTCATTGTGTACTCCATAAACCACAATCTGAAATCAGACAATCATTCCGATCACAACACCTATCATTGTGTACTCCATAAACCACAACCTGAAATCAGACAAACATTCCGGACACAACACCTATCATTGTGTACTCCATAAACCACAACCTGAAATCAGACAAACATTCCGGACCCAACACCTATCATTGTGTACTCCATAAACCACAATCTGAAATCAGACAAACATTCCGGACACAACACCTATCAATGTGTACTCCATAAACCACAATCTGAAATCAGACAAACATTCCGGTCACAACACCTATCAATGTGAACTCCATAAACCACAACCTGAAATCAGACAAACATTCCGGACACAACACCTATTAATGTGTACTCCATAAACCACAAACTGAAATCAGACAAACATTCCGGACACAACACCTATTAATGTGTACTCCATAAACCACAAACTGAAATCAGACAAACATTCTGGACACAACACCTATCAATGTGTACTCCATAAACCACAATCTGAAATCAGACAATCATTCCGGTCACAACACCTATCATTGTGTACTCCATAAACCACAATCTGAAATCAGAAAAACATTCCGGACACAACACTATCAATGTGTACTCCATAAACCACAATCTGAAATCAGACAATCATTCCGGACACAACTCCTTTCATTGTGTACTCCATAAACCACAATCTGAAATCAGACAAACACCAAAGAAAGTTGACACACCTGTTTTTTTAATTCGTTATACATGATACATATTCGTCATATAATCATGAAGTAACTTTGCAATCACTATACAATGGTCCAGTAAACTATCTATATCTATGATATGTAGAATGGTGAAACAGAGGTTGCATCACTTAAACTATTCTATGTTAATTAGTAAATAATTCCCTGAACTTAGCTCAAATTACGAAATTAAGAAAACACGAAGAATACACTTAAAGATATCAAGGGAGTCAGTGTGTGTAAAATTACGAAGGAACTCCTTCATAAATACAGACATACATACAATCTCTATCATAGACGCTGATGGTGATAGTCAGATTCTGGTATAGTTTCAGAAACATTTAGACAGGTATTGTTATACACAAAGAGAGACAATCAATCTCAAAACCGCAAATATCAAAGTAAGGGATTAGCCCGTTTTTGATACAAGAATAAACAGAAACACAGAGCCACTCTGATATACAATACATGGCATACTTTTGTAAGAGGATTTGGGAGTCATTGTGATAAACTCCATAGTCTTTAATGAAATCTTCTACATGAAGGGCAATGGTGACTTCTCGGCGTGGTGTTGTCAAGCATGCAGCATTTCCAATTATTCTGCATTGGCAGGAAACCTTTGTTGTCTTTATATTTAACATATAACAGTACTAACATTTGCGGGTTCTCCAGCATGTCGCGTGTCCTGTCTGCACCGATTAAGAGACCTCCTGTAACCCCGCCCAATCCGAGCAATAGAGCAATCCATGCAACCAAAGACGCACATGGAACGTGGCTGAGACAGTGAAGACAACGATCCATACAGTGTTCACTGTTACCTGAAAGATAATATCATTTATGCCATTCAAATATGTACAAAAAATTCTCTGTCTGTCTGTCTGTCTGTCTGTCTGTCTGTCTGTCTGTCTGTCTGTCTGTCTGTCTGTCTGTCTGTCTGTCTGTCTGTCTGTCTGTCTGTCTTGTCTGTCTGTCTGTCTGTCTTGTCTGTCTGTCTGTCTGTCTGTCTGTCTGTCTGTCTGTCTGTCTGTCTGTCCTGTCCTGTCCTGTCCTGTCCTGTCCTGTCCCTGTCCTGTCCTGTCCTGTCCTGTCTGTCCTGTCCTGTCCTGTCCTGTCCTGTCCTGTCCTGTCCTGTCCTGTCCTGTCCTGTCCCTGTCCTGTCCTGTCCTGTCCTGTCCTGTCCTGTCCTGTCCTGTCCCTGTCCTGTCCTGTCCTGTCCTGTCCTGTCCTGTCCTGTCCTGTGTCCTGTCCTGTCCTGTCCTGTCCTGTCCTGTCCTGTCCTGTCCTGTCCTGTCCTGTCCTGTCCTGTCCTGTCCTGTCCTGTCCTGTCCTGTCCTGTCCTGTCCTGTCCTGTCCTGTCCTGTCCTGTCCTGTCCTGTCCTGTCCTGTCCTGTCCTGTCCTGTCCTGTCCTGTCCTGTCCTGTCCTGTCCTGTCCTGTCCTGTCCTGTCCTGTCCTGTCCTGTCCTGTCCTGTCCTGTCCTGTCCTGTCCTGTCCTGTCCTGTCCTGTCCTGTCCTGTCCTGTCCTGTCCTGTCTGTCCTGTCCTGTCCCTGTCCCTGTCCCTGTCTGTCCTGTCCTGTCCTGTCCCTGTCCCTGTCCCTGTCCCTGTGTCCTGTCCTGTCCCTGTCCTGTCCGTCCCGTCCCCCTCCCCTCCCTCCCTCCCTCCCTCCCTCCCTCCCTCCCTCCCTCCTCCCTCCCTCCCTCCCTCCCTCCTCCCTCCCTCCCTCCCACTCCCTCCCTCCTCCCTCCCTCCCTCCTCTCCCTCCCTCCCTCCCTCCCTCCCTCTCTTTCACACACACACACACACTTTCTTCTCTCACACTGACTTACCTCTCTCTCACTTCTCTCATCTCTTTCTCTCTCTCTCTCTTTTTTTTTCTCTCTCTCTCTTTTCCTCTCTTTCCCTATCCTCTCCCTCTCTCTTTCGTTCATTCTCCGTCACTCTCTGTATGTTTTACATCTCCTGTCTATGGTATGAGTAATATTCTAATTTTCTTCACACCAATACATCACTGTAACACACAGCAATTTAAGCTGTCTAGCATGACATTACAAGGATGATTGTTTCCTGCGCTCGGCGCATTACATAGCGATAACCGCTTATACCGATTGCATTTGACACTGACAAAATGTCGCACATAAAGACACACGTCTGAAATCATATATGTACACGTATCTGATTTATGAAAATTTCTTTTAAAACAACAGCTTTGTATTACCCAAGCATGTCCAGTGTGATTGTAATTTCTGATCACGCATAAAAATTGTATTTTCTTCTTACGCGTTATCATCTGATTGACCTTCGAGAACATCTTTAATTTCTTGGTTGCACTTGAGAAATGAAATCCCGAGATTCTACTGCATTATTTGTTTAAAATGTTTAATACAGCATTTCAATATAGTCTGTTTTTTAACATTTTATATAAAAATGTTGTTGAATAGTAAATTCCCTTTTCAATCAATGTGGATATATTTGAACACTATTGCTCATGCTTACTCGGCATCCAAACAACTTTATCTATTTGTTGTTAGCACAAACAAGTAAATAAGAATTTACAGAAATCTTTACAAGAAATAGCTTATTTGTTTTCTTAATTAATTTAATGTTATCTTATTGTCTTTTGTGGAATTCTGTTTTGTTTAGTATCCTTCCAAAAATACGGAGACAATTGCATTTACAACTTCAATCTTTACTCCAGATAGAATGCTGAAAGTGGAATGGAAAGGGGGAAATGATGTCGACGAAAGTGATGAAATTATACGCAAACCGGACACATTGACACTCCACCTAACATGTTATCAGCTTGCAGTTGGTCACTTGTACTTTCAAAGCATCTGTAGGACCCATTATTTCAAAGATATAAAAGAAATATATACAAATCAACCCGTTCATAAAAAGTTTTATGACTGATTGGTTTTCAGCGAAGACCAGGCTGTGTTCGTTCAGTGTGTAACGGATTCCGTAGCGAATCAGGAATATGCCGATTTTGGCCTTTTATCGGCTCCTTTAAGAGAGACAAATAGAAGAAAGAATTCTCCAAATAAAAAGTATGGAATCGACTCTGCAATATAAATAGATCCACGCACACTTTGTACACGCTCATTCAAACAAGCTGTTTTTCTCGATAACACGTCGGAAACATAAACTGTAGCTGATTCTCTAGAAATAATCTGTCTCGACATATATGAAAAGTGTCATAGATATGTAACACGGACGAGATACATTCGACCGTAAAAAGCACACCTGCAAAATGTGTCATATTCGTGGGTGCCGAATGGCAGTAGAACATGGAAACGTTTATGTCACATAGGTTTTGATATATACATTTATCACCATTTACCTCATCATTACAAACCCATCATCCTCAATACGACCTTCTTCAACATCATTGCAACATTCAACTAATCATCAATCTATTTAAAGCGTTCTTGTGGCGACTTTCAGTTCGTGTAGAAAGGGGTATAAATCAAATAAACGAAGCGTTGTCGCAATGGGAAATATCTGTCCAATCTTACTGCCTTGACCTCAAAGTGTGACCTTGGTATTAGATGATGATGAAAATGGAGAGAACAGGAAGCAAGTGCCTGTTGATGGACAATTGGAAAATAATTAAAATATGTAGCTATATCAGTTTTACGAGATAAAAGATGTAGATATAACAGTTTAACGAGAAGAGAAAAGTATTGAACAATTCGACCTTTGTTCTCTAATTTGTTTCCAAACCACCATGGTAAGGCATGTGCCATTGGACAGGATGGGAAATAACTATATGTTGTTGACAGTTTGTAGTTTGTAGCTGAATTAACTTTTACAGATCCAAAACTCAGATTGCAGACTGACTGTGGGTAAATCTAATGAACTCAATAACTGAATAATGATAATTATGGTAATGATGGATAAACGTTGTGACATGAGCTAGGATTTCGATCAAATGTGATTTCTGTAAGACTTTTTTTCTCCTAAACCTAGTTATCATCGAACTGTTATAAAAATATAAATACATCGCCACTCGTTTTTTTGTGTGTAACGTATTCGCTTTGGTGTGCATAGAAAATCGTTTGCCACACAAGTATACCACATTTTATATACCGCATTCGTTTGATCCGAGTACCCTTTCGTGCGAATATATCACACGCGTGACTTATTCGGTCGGATTTTTCACTTGTATTACATATCCTATCTGTGATATACAAGGTTCAACATAGCAGATATTCTCGATCACACAGAACTCGACTCATGTGAATTATAGGCAGCAGTAGATTATTACGTACAGTAACAGCTTTTCATTACTACACTAGCCTACCGTACTCACATTGCGGGAAATATGTTCTATAACATATGTGTTCATACCTTCTCGAATAGTTTTCAGACTGTTTAACCGCTTTACTCATTAGATAAAACTACTTCTGCTAGACTTCACTTTGCAGATTCTGTTGTGGACGATTTGAAATGCAATCATTTTATAACAAGTTTTCTTTACCTTGATTGGGGTCCATAATTTATGCACATTATCACTATAAATTATGACTCCATTATAAATAACACATGCTGGCGTCATATGCGTGGTTATCAAAAAATCGCTATGTTGTCGAAGGTCATTTTATGGCGCTTGTATTACAATGCATTACGCGAAAACCGATATTTTCAGAGATTATCTTATACTTGATAATTTGAAAACTCCCGGTAAAATCAAATAACAAATGTTATGTTGTTAGCAAACCATAAAACATTATAGATTATTATGTAGATTACGAGTTCCTGGATAAAAAATATTGCATCAACAAAAAATGTGAAATTGTCGGTTTGAATATATTATATGCACGGAAGCATAAGCATACCAGTGGGAATAACTTGGCACACGATTGAATGTATTAAAGTTCACGTACGTTTTGAATGTCTGCCAATGATTATAACAGAAACTTCTTTAAAACTGTTTCCTCCCCTATCTCGTATCGAATTTATATGCTTGATTTTTTGTGCCTATGTCTAAAGTGTTTGAAGTGTTGTTGTCTTTTTTTTAAAGTCGTAAGAAAAAAACAAGGTTATTCTATCAAAGCCTATTGTCATGTTTATATTTAGAACTGAATGGAGATATGGAACAATTTTCAATAAGTTCAAAGGTAATTCTCTTCGCAACCTTTAAGGTATAATCAAAGGCCTGAACGGCCTAAACTGTGTCGCAGTATAATCTGAGGGGGTTTGGGCGTATGGATGGATTTGAAAAAAAGCTAAGACCTTTTTGAAGACAATTCAAACAATTCTGTTTACTTGGCATCCAAAAGTTGTAAAACAGAAACCAAATAGAAGACAAGTAGACATGAAAAATGTAACTGTCTCAGTACTCCTGTGACAGTAAAAGGGTTCATGTATAAATACTTTTCTACAGTCTCGCTGAAGAAGCCGGCTTTTATTGGCGATGCGGCAGAATGCTTGGCTATCTCTCGAACTTAACCAACGTACATCGCAGTTAGTACTTGGATGGGTGGCCCGCGATGACTTTACTCCGAGAGGGACTCGATACACGTTACACTTCATTGGTACTCAAACCCAATGCTCTAATCAAATGAAAAAGTCGTATTCCAGTTATCAACAAAATCAATCTTGTAGACGAAAAAAAGCTTTTACAGTTCATTGACCTATATACCAGGGACCATAGTCATACGTTATTTAAGAAATGCAGCACCACTGCAGCACCAATATGTAAACGTAAATGCAGCTTCAGTCAGAGAGTCAGAGATATATGGAACAATTTGACAGAGGAAGACGTTTTATCCAATTGTGTGAATAGTTTTAAAAGTGCATTAAATATATGTCGGCTAAATGCCAAATCAATGTCATGGCAGAGTGTTACGGACTGGAACCGGAACATACGAAACGGGTAAATCAAAACGGATCGGAGAGGTGTAAATCTAAAAATTAATCTCAACAACAAAGTAAACAATCTTACATTCTAGTTTGGATGATTTTTTTTATCTACTCATCAATACCTACATTTAGTGTTTCTTCCAGGTTTTGAAACAACAGAGCTATTCCCCCATACATTGGGTAAAAGGTGATAATATCTTCTCTTCCCTTTTGCCATAGCAAAATGCACATACTCACTTCATATTCAGTAACGGTTAAAAAAATAAACACGGTCTATATCCCGGCTTCAAGAAAAACATAAGGCACTATTTCTTTTTCTTTTAAATAATGAAAAATGACAGCAGATTATGTGTTGAGTATGAACCGTCCTGTTCAATTATGAAACGAACTTTTGAAAAAATTATAACTAACGGCTTGAATGTGATAATTAATTTCTTTTCTTATTTCATAATAATATTACTGCGAAGAAAGGGGAGCCGTTTTTTAAACTTCTCACAAAGCATACTGGTTTCCAACCCTCTGTTAACCAAAAAAACAAAGTCACAAACCTATTACTGAAAATTGGTCATGATGTTACAACATGAAAAAGCAAAACAAAACGCTGATAACTACCCATTCGTCATGAATAATTCTACGCCGTTTCTGGCACAAGGCCTACTTGTTGAAAGAATTTTGCAAACAATTTTAAGTAGGGACTTTGTCCTGCACTGTGAAATAAAATACTGATGATTCCTTTAAAGGTGGGGGAAATCCCGGGGCCTAGATACGGGTGCCGCTAGATACATTCTACTAGAAGTTCTGGGATGGGGGAAGGAAACAAACGCGGATTGTGCTTGATCTATGATTACCATCATGTACATCACACACACACATCAGAAAAACCCAAAGCAGAGTAGATTTATTACAAAAAATGACGACCTAATTTAATAAAAAGTCACAAAGTTATAGATAGATAACAATTAAATTAGAAATTCGAGCTACTTGCTTTCTCTTGATGTTGATTGACACCCTACAGGTAAAAAAGAGCCCGATCGACTGCTATTATAGCTGCCGTGCATTCGTGACGCTATTAAAAACCAACCTTTGTCTTGAATGCAAAAGGGCTGGTATCAAATAGATAATTTGTCTTGTAAACATCAAGACTGGTACCAAATAGAACCGTTGTCTTATACACATCATGGCTTGTACCAAATAGAACCGTTGTCTTATACACATCATGGCTTGTACCAAATAGGACCGTTATAAAAAACACATCATGGCTTGTACCAAATAGGACCGTTATAAAAAACACATCATGGCTTGTACCAAATAGGACCGTTATAAAAAACACATCATGGCTTGTACCAAATAGAACTTTTGTCTTTTACACAATATGGCTTGTACCAAATAGAACTTTTGTCTTTTACACACCATGGCTTGTACCAAATAGAAACTTTGTCTTGAACACATCATAGCTGGTACCAAATACAATCTTTGTCTTGTACACGTCAAAGCTGGTACCAAATAGAACCTTTGTCTTGTACAAATCAAGACTGGTACCAAATATAACTATTGTCTTGTACACATCATAGTTGTCCGAAATAGAACCTTTGTCTTATACACATCATGGCTGTTACCAAAAAGAATCTTTGTCTTGTAAACATAAAGACTGGTACCAAATAGAACCATTGTCTTGTACACATCATGGCTTTAACCAAATAGAACATTTGTCTTATACACATCACTGCTGGTACAAAAGAGCACCTTTGTCATGTACCCATCATGGCTTGTACCAAATAGAACCTTTGTCTTGTACACAGCATGGCTGTTTTAAAATAGAACCTTTGTCTTATATACATCGGCTGGTACAAAATAGGACTGTTATAATATACACATCATGGCTTGTACCAAAGAGAACCTTTGTCTTGTACACATAATAGCTGGTACCAAATAGAACCATTGTCTTGTAAACACCAAGAATGGTATCAAATAGAACCTTTGTCTTATACACATCATGGCTGGTTAAAAAATAGCACGTTATAATGTACACATCATGGCTTGTACCAAATAAAACCTTTGCCTTGTAAAAAGCATGGCTGTTTTAAAACAGAACATTTGTTTTATACACATCATGGCTGGTACAAAATAGGACTGTTATAATGTACACATCATGGCTTGTACCAAATAGAACCTTTGTCTTGTAAACATCATAGCTGGTACCAAATAGAACCATTGTCTTGTAAACATCAAGACTGGTACCAAAAGAACCGTTGTCTTATACAAATCATGGCTGGTACAAAATAGCACCTTTGTCTTGAACGTATCATGGCTGCTACCAAAAAGAACCGTTGTTTTATACACATCATGGCGTGTACAAAATAGCACCTTTGTCTTGTACACATCATGGCTGGTACAAGATAGCACCTTTGTCTTGTACACATCATGGCTGTTACCGAAAAGAACCTTTGTCTCATACACATCATGGCTGGTACATAATAGCAACTTTGTCTTGTACACATCATGGCTGGTACAAAATAGCACCTTTGTCTTGTACACATCATGGCTGCTACCAAAAAGAACCTTTGTCTCATACAAATCATGGCTGGTGCAAAATAGCACCTTTGTCTTGTATACATCGAGCCCAGTACAAAATAGGACCGTTATAATGTACACATCATGGCTTGTACTAAATAAAACTTTTGTCTTGTACACATCATGGCTGGTACAAAATAGAACCTTTGTCTTTTACACATCATGGCTGGTACAACATAGGACCGTTATAGTGTACACATAATCGCTGTTACCAAATCGAACCTTTGCCTTGTACACATCATAGCTGTTACCACATAAAACATTTGTCTTGTACACATCATGGCTGTTACCAAATAGAACCTTTGTCTTGTACACATCATGGCTGTTACCAAATAGAACCTTTGTCTTGTACACATCATGGCTGTTACCAAATAGAACCTTTGTCTTGTACACATCTTGGCACGTACCAAATAGAACCTTTGTCTTTTACACATCATTGCTTGTACCAAATAGAACCATCGTCTCGTTAACATCATGGCTGGTACAAAATAGAACCTTTGTATTGTACACATCATGGCTTGTACCAAATAGAACCATTGACCCGAGAACATCATGGCTTGTACAAAATAGAATATTTGTCTTGTACACAAAATTGCTGGTACCAAATAGAACCGTTGTCTTATACATCATGGCTTGTACCAAATAGAACCTTTGTCTTGTAAACATCATGGCTTGTACCAAATAGAACCATTGTCTTGTTAACATCATGGCAGGTACAAAATAGTATCTTTGTCTTCTACACAACATCGCTATTACCAAATAGAACCTTTGTCTTGTGTACACCATGGCTTGTACCAAATAGAACCATTGTCTTGTACACGTCATGGGTGTTACCAAATAGAATATTTGTCTTGTAAATATCATGGCTAGCACCAAATAGAACTGTTGTCTTGTACACATCATGACTGGAACAAAATAGGACCATTGTCGTGTACACATAGTGGCAGGTAGCAAATAGAATCTTTGTCTTGTTCACATCATGGCTGGTACCAAAAAGAACCAATTTTTTTGTTCACATCATTGCTGGTACCAAATTAAACTTTTGTCTTGTACACATCATGACAGTACCAAATAGAACCTTTGTCTCGTTAACATCATGGCTTGTACCAAACAGAACCTTTGTCTTGTACACATCATGGCTGGTTCAAAATAGAATCTTGTCTTCTAAACATCATGGCTGGTACCAAATACAATCTTTGTCTTGTACACATCATGGCTGGTACCAAAAAGAACCTTTGTCCTGTTAACATGATGTCTTGTACCAAATAGAACCATGCTCTTGTACACATCATGGCTAGTACCAAAAAGAACCATTTTCTTGTTCACATCATTGCTGGTACCAAATTAGACCTTTGTCTTGTGTACACATGATGACAGTACCAAATATAACCATTGTCTTGTTAACATCATGCCTGGTACCAAAAAGAACCTTTGTCTTGAACACATCATGGCAGTACCAAAAAGAACCATTTTCTTGTTCACATCATTGCTGGTACCAAATTGAACCTTATTCTTGTACACATCATGACAGTACCATATAGAACCATTTTCTTGTTCACATCATGGCTGGTACCAAAAAGAACCATTTTCTTGTTCACATCATGGCTTGTACCAAACAAAACCTTTGTTTTGTACACAGCATGGCAGTACCAAATAGAACCATTGTCTTGTTAACATCATGGATGGTACAAAATAGAACCTTTGTGTCGTTCACATCATGGCTGGTACCAAATATAATGTTTGTCTTGTACACATCATGGCAGTACAAAATAGACCAATTGTCTTGGAAACATCATGACTGGTACCAAATAGAACCATTGTCTTGTAAACATCATGGCTTGTACCAAATAGACCAGTTGTCTTGTAAACATCATGGCTGGTTCCAAATAGAACCACTGTCTTGTACACATCATGGCTGCACCAAATAGAACCTTTGTCTTGTAACATCATGGCTGTTACCACATAGATCCTTTGTATTGTACACGTCATGCCTGGTACCAAATAGAACCATTGTCTTGTACACATCATGGCTGCACCAAATAGAACCATTGTCTTGTACACATCATGGCTTGTACCAAATAGAATGTTTGTCTTTTACACATCATGGCTAGTGCTTAAAAGGACCGTTATAATGTACACATCATTGCTGGTACCAAATAGAACCTTTGTCTTGTACACATCATGGCTGTCACCAAATAAAATTGTTGTCTTTAACACATCATGCCTTGTGCAAAATAGGAACGTTATAATGTACATATCATTGCTGGTACCAAATAGAACCATTGTCTTGTACACATCATGGGTTGTTACCAAATAGATCCTTTGTCTTGTACACATCATTGCTGGTACCAAATAGAACCTTTGTCTTGTACACATCATTGCTGGTACCAAATAGAATCATTGTCTTGTACACATCATGGCTGGTACCAAATAAAACCTTTGTCTTTTACACATCATGGCTGGTACCAAATAGAACCTTTGTTTTGTACACATCATGCCTGTTACCAAATAGATCCATTGTCTTGTACACATCACAATATTTAACCTTTGTTTTTAACACACCATTGTTATTCAAAACAGTCTATTTAGTCAAAGGCACTGTTAACCAAGTTAAAGATTGTTGTTGCACATACTAGTTAATGAAATGCAAACTTTCATATAAGAAATGAACTAAGATTTTTTATGTTCAAATAGTGGCATCATGTGCTTACACCAAAAACAAAAGTCATAAATCTTGGTCAGGATCCTAACATTATGACACTGAAAACATGTGCAAGGTGTCGGCACATTCCATTGAAAGGTTGCGATACAAATGAGATACAAACTTGCAACAATTGCCAAAATACCAAGGCGTTGCGATGATGCCGACGCACGGCCGGCGAGCAACAAAGCATTTTTCATTCTTCGGACAGTCGAGCTAAAATGTTATGTTTGAAATACTTTCTGATGCAAAATTGAAAAATTCTCAACTTAAATGGTTTAAAGAATCGAATTCAATTTTATTTCTGTTAATAGGCCCTCGGTACACAGAACATATACATCGTACACAATTCAAAATAAGTCGAGATGGAACGATGTATCAAGAGTTTGCGTATAGTCGTCAAGCTTAGAAACTGCATCTTCCCCTTACGATGAGTTTTGATCATTTGAAATCGTCAAAATACGTTCGATTTTTTTTTTTCAAATTCCCTCCAATAATGCTCTCCATTTGCATTAGGATATACGTATGTGTGCATGTTTCCTTGCGCGAGATTACGTTTAATTTACGTGATAACTTGGAGGGTTAACATAGCATGCCTACGATAAAATCGATACATATGCTTTACTGACACCTTGTAGAGCAACGTGAATCTGGATACACATGAAACGGATGGAAGATGTAGCCTACCTAGGGAACACTGTGGAGCGTTCGATCAATACAGTTCATTACATGCTTGGAGGCGTTTGAAGAATCAATAACTTCCCATGCATTTTAAAACGTACGATTGCTGTTAACGTTTTCTCTCTTTCTGTGTCGCTAGTCCCACGTGACCGAGTGTTTTTATGAGGTTTCATCCTACTCTATGGAGTTATCGATTGTCCTGCCCGTACAGTTTCTGACGACACCAATAACGACAGTTCCGGCTACATATATAGTCGCCGTGGTGTATTTAAGAAGGCATAGAACTTCAATTGGAAAGTCCAGCGTAAATAGAGCTCTAGGATATTTTATCATAGCTTCCGATGGCATGTTAGGTTTCGATTGATTAACGAAGATTTGTCAGGCGTGAAAGCTTATTTGGGGCATTATGACCCGAAATCGCGAATCTTTCCATCTTCATTGGGACTAAGTAGAAAAAGAAACGATAAACTCAAACATAATAAAAAGACCCTGAATGAATTGTTTGAATCGACACTGTAAATAGCATGACATCGATATAAATTCCCACCGTTTCGTGTTGTTTCAGTTGACTCTATGATGAAAGGTTAAACCAATCAACTTGTAAGCGAGCTAAATATAACAATGGGTTTATATTACACTGACGTATTACTTTGGACTAGCTTTTTAGCATGAATGAATTATCCTCCATCGAAATAGGTGATGCATCCTTCGGAAGTCAGACTAACCGTTTGTGCTAACCCTTTAGATACACATATATATATCCAAGATGCAAGTTTATGGAGAAAGTATCTTTGTGGCATTTTGTGCTGTACATACCTATATTTTGTGGTAGTTCGCATTTTTTAAGAATATATTATTAATCCCTTGTACCCTCATGACTCGCTTTACCAACGAGCGGCAGATTACTTAAAACCTTTATAACAAGGGGGAAATTACGTATAACCATGTATTCTGTTGTCTCATGTGTGAACAACCACACTTAAAATTTATTACTAAATACTAAAAAGGCATGACCAGAGATTGGAAGGCGCGTGTTTTAAGTTTTTCCTAACCACTACCATTCCATAAGGAATAATTTTCCAATCCTTTAATGATCGAGGACTGTTAGTTTCAATCTTAAACCTAACTCTAACATTATGGAGTAAGGAGGGAGACATCGTACTTGGTCTGATCTATATCATTTATGGTATCGATCAACTAGGTGAACAGTCGCCCGTCTATAGCAAGCACCGAATCACTGTCTGCTGACAACACATACTTCAAATGGAAAGTGTGGTTAAAAGAAGGAATACCATTGACCACGACATCACGAAATACATTTAACATTCGTCCCGTCAAAAGTTCCTATCACTTATGGACTTTTACTAATTGATTCGTGAGTCTGTTGTCTCTGACGTTGGTAGAATGTATTCTTCTTAATGTGCCCGTATACAAAATATTGAAATATCGTATTTTCTTGTCAAAGCATGTTAATTTGCACACTATTGAAAACACTATGTCAGTAGCACAAACCTGTCATGACAGTTGTATAAAGTCTTAGATTCGCTCAAAGTAAATACCGTTTTTGACAAACATACAGACTCTGTGATCAATAACAACGTGATAAAGAAGTGTTATTCCTGTTTGTACCATTTGTCTTGAATTCAATATGTCCTTTCGTTTGAAACTCGGAAATGCTGTTATAACGCATACACTCTCCCACATTTACGCTTTCGCTGTATTATAGGGGAGAAGCGTACTAGCAGTCTCGAATATAAACATGTGGAATTCGAGAAATGAGCTGCTAGGGTAATTCTTAATAGTAATTTTTCTACTCCTTCTGCTGTTTATTCGCAAAACTAAAATGGAAGACTTTTTGAGCATGTTTATTTTTCAGAAAGCCTTTCAAATGTACACAATTCTGAGAGAAGATGGGCCTCATTATTTGAAAACTGCGTTTACATTAACTGCAGATATACATTCACGACTGCTACGCTCGTCGTCTACATGTAGCCCAAAACCTAATTCGGAGTCATTCCGACACACTTTCGTTTTCTCTGGTACTACAATATGGAATTATATTCCTCATTTTATACAAAACTCTTGCTTTGTCCAACATTTTAAATGTCTATAGTTACGTTTTGCGAAGCCGTCCTATTTCGAAACAGCTTCGGCTACTACATGTATAATAAACGACCAGTCCCGTTGTGGAATCCATAAGTCGTATTATATATATATATATATGGTTGGGAGTTTTTTATTTAACGAAAGCCGATACTGTGAGACGTCTAATGGACAAAACTACCATTACCTAAGTCTTTTAGTTATCTCGTTCACTTGTTCATTTTTGTGAATATTATGGAGGATTGTCGGTTTGAATTGTCAAATAGGTTTCCTCATTAGATAAAGTTATTATTATTATCATCATCATCATCATCATCATCATTATTTTTTCTTTTATTATTATTATAATTATTATTACTATTAATATTATTATTTTTATTTTTATAATTATTATTATTTTTTTATCATTATTATTATCATTATTATTATTATCATTATTATTATTTCCGGATGCATTTCACGCTTTTCTGCCTAACTAACGGCTAGAATTTAGCTTAGCAATACGAAGGTGCATTGCTCGTTAACTTAAGAGATATAAACATACTACATGGCGAATCTTCGAGCGTTTAACTCCTTACACAACATCTTTATTTGAAATGTGACAAAACAGTTTTACACGAAAAGCAATTTCATTTAATTCGGCTTTCTTTTATTCAAGTCTTTAACAGAGTAAACTAACTTGGTCTGTCGGTAAATGTGCGTGTATTTGACTGGATTTACTCTCAAGATCGAGGGAGAGAGGAAAGTATTGATCTATATAAACTCCCAATACCATCTAGCGTAAATATCATCACATCACAAGGCTTAGAACAATACAAAAACTAAATAAAAATACGAACCTTTGTCGCCTTCATCATCCTGTTGGTCGGCCAATAACTCTCCGTGTTCACCTTGCCCCTGACGAACCTCCCATACATTCTCCATGGTAACGTCTTCCTTATCCAATCTTTCCGCACGACTCTAGAATGGTGGTAATCTATGCTTTACTGCTGACACAGAACAACAGTTTTTAACCAGTTATAAACAATAATCAGCGGAAGTATGAACGTAAATAGAGTATCTCTAACACACAGGTTTATTCCGGATCGTGTTTACTCCTGCCTAAACAAGGTCGCTCAGAACCACTCTAGTATTGGAATAAATCTATATTCACCCGTGCACTGCCCCACACGATCCTTGTAATGTTCTATGGAACAGAGGCCCAGCTGCCAATCAAATCATTTCCCATTGGTTTACGCGTGTGAGCCTGAGGCTGCTAGCTAATATACTATACACTTTCGACTTTGGTATATATACACATGCGCACTTATGTTTAGTATCGCTACTTCGATTAACTGACTCGCAATGAAAACCTGGAGGTTCCCATTGAACATAGAATTCAGGCACATACATTGATTATATCTCGTTTATTGCGACATTCGCTATTAGTTGTACATGTTCGAACAAACCAGTGTTTGTTTACTCTAACGCTACAGTCATACTATAGGTGCAAAAGTGTAAGCAATGTGTATGTCTTCAGATCGTCTGACCTAACTGTGTATGTTTAAATGCTTACATATAAATGTATCAAAGTCATCTGCTGCATCCTTCACCCATTCCTACAAGGAAGTTCACTTTTGATTTTATGTTTGATGTTCGACTTTATCGATATCAAATTGCAGAAAGACATTATCGAGAGTGTAGTAAACTGCTATCTCACATAGTGTGGCTGAGAAAGATAGAGAAAAGCACATTTCTATAAAGGATTTGAAAGGAATACTGAGCATGCATAGATATCAGTGAATTAAGCCAATCTATACATGTAACTGGTCGTTCGGGTAGCGTTTTTTGCGTTGTAGGTAACAAATATACTATTCTAAAGGGTGTCCAATACTTAAGTACCAGTATGTAAGTACCAAAACAAGAAGTTTCAAATAACGATTTTTTTGGC
Organism: Cerastoderma edule; assembly: GCA_947846245.1. Lineage (NCBI taxonomy): Eukaryota > Metazoa > Mollusca > Bivalvia > Cardiida > Cardiidae > Cerastoderma > Cerastoderma edule. Next base: position 9,293,155 of record OX401408.1, on the reverse strand, counting down.
AAATTAAGAGGTGTCAAATAAAAACCTATCCAATTAGAATATACCGGCTCAGTATCAGTACATTAAACAAGAGTTTTTTAAACAAGTGTCAAATGAAAATTACCCACTAAATATGAGCGCAGTAAACACGTGTATCATAAACAAATGTCAGATAAATAACCATCCAATAAACATAAAAACATAATATTATCTCATTGCTATAAATATCTTTGATTTGGGTAAAGTATTACATCGCCACAAATCTACCTATACCGACTGATATCGACAGATTCGGGGTAAAGCCAAATATCTCAACAGCCAGTCGTTTCTAGTCAATTTGTTATGTTGTACTTCAATATTTACTGTGTATATAATCTTTTATCTCAGTTCTTTACATATTTATAATTGTCGACACAATGCAATTTGTGAAAAATGTTTTAACGAGTACTTTATATTGCGTAAATAATTATTGACGAAATATAATAGAATATAATGGAAATCTGCCCAGTTCCGATAATAAAGCTAGCGAATTGGTCGATTATTTATATCAAATGTGCGTGTGCAAAATTTTCTATGTAGCCTTAATGTATCTTTTACTCATTGGAACCCAAATGCCTCGAAATTATAGCTTAAAATGGAATTTACAGTCACCTATTTTTTCAAAAATGTTGACAGGGACATGCTCATTTTAGTGAGATTAAGTTCGTTACACCATTGTCATATAGTCTAGCCTTCTTGGCTTGTCTCTTGAAAATGCGTTGCCCATTTAAGGCCACCGAGCATATCAAAGATTAAGCTATCTTTCCTTGGAACAACCCTTTGTTGCTTTCAAGAATTCTGACATGGCATTTAATTTGTTTAACTTACATTTTAATGTTAACATACATCAATATGAAAATTCGAAACAAGTATACCATCTATTACTGATTTGATAACTTTATACAACAGTTTGTTTCCGCCTATGCAATCTAACCTTTTCAGCGATGTTTACATATTTTTCTTCTTTCGTTTATAGCGAATGAATATTGCATTCCAATGTTAAAGTTTTGAGACAATTTTAGAATTGTTCTGTTGAAATAATGGTTTTTTGTGGGGGTCTTTCCGTGTTCATCCTGGGAAGTAAACTGTTAATTCTTATGGTGTCTCAAGAAAACAACGTTCAAATTCATCACCGATTACAACAGCCCTGATTGGATACCGCGAATCCCGCGACATCAAACCAACAAACATGTCTGTCCTCGGTAATGATAACAGTTACCCATCTCCACAGCAGTTCGAACCTACACCTATTGATAATTCCCCGGTACAGAAACAACCTATTTAATCTTTCAAATAGTTATTTTAGATCGTTTGGATGCTATGGATAGTAAGTTGGGTAAACTGGACATTATTGCAAATCAAATTCCGTCTTCATCCCAGACATTATCTTTGATTGATTTCCATCTGTCATCACTTGAAACTCCGTGCACTTAGACCAAATAGAACTTTGTGCAGCTCAAAAATCCCCGAGAGTTCGACAGTCAAACGTTTAAGGATATACAATCCAATCGGAGAAAATAAGACGACCAGTTACATGTCAACGATGGAAAGTTTGAGTCAATGACAGAAAACTTCAACACAATAAGCCCTGTACTACGTGATGTTCTTTAATCGTGTCCAATGGGAGCCAATCTTGTGTACATTGGTTTTAGTCAAAGAGTCACAACTTAAGATAGAAATCAGAAACCTGCTTAAGATAGAAATCAGAAACCTGCGTGAAGAATATACATGACTTTTGCCTTGATGAAATATGCGCATTCGATGGACGTGAGTCTGTTATAATTGAAAGAGTTTATAGAAATGGATATTTAAAAAAAGAACAATAAAAAATCGACCGACTTGAGATTCGAACTTTCGAGTTACCGAACAGTTTGTGTGCAAGAAAGTCGTTTCCGTCATCATGGCTTAAGCTCGTGTTGTCGGGAAAAGGGTGTCTTTTCATACGATTAGTTATATATAGACGACGGAAAGTATACTGTTTACAGTCTCTTATTTCGTCTTTTTATACAACTGTGGCAAAAGAGACGTTTCGACGGACATTTATCTTTTATCCATTATAATGTTCAAGATTTGAAAGCGAAATTAAATGACCAAAGTTGTCATGATATCATTTATATACTACTATCATGAGTTGCGATATTTTACCTCTAACTGAGACAAAACTATTGCTTTTAGGATAGTGGATGATTCGCTGTTAGATTAAAGATGCTCACAGCAAGCATATTTATTTTATTGAATCTAACCCTAATGGAGTCATATGGTTAAGATTGTCTAAAAAGGATCCGCATTTTGGTCACAATATTTTTTCTGTAAATAAAACATTCCATTCCTCCATAGGATTCTAAGGCATACAAACCTTCACTTTTCGATTCTGACCTTTTTACTATCTCAAATACGCCCGTTGTAACTATTATCCACTCGGTAGTGTTTACTTCGTGAGCTATTTACACAAGGGTAA